>JARGYV010123632.1:0-23686 GCA_029532675.1 Ornithodoros moubata | reverse complement strand
TTAGTAACGAGTGCATTTACTAGGTTTTTACTAATTCTTTTCCGGGAGCTAGTAACAAGCTAGTGAAGAGCTAGTAACGAGTGCATTTACTAGATCTTCACTAGTTTTTTTCTAAGAGTGTAGGATATTCTGTTACGCTAGTTACGCCTGATTTTGCTAAAGGTTGTCCACAATGGCTGTCGCCTTGGAGAACCGAGACGATGAGTAATCAAATTCGTAGAACTGGAGCGACGCACCACCATTTTGATCCGGGTTTCGTAATAAAGTTTCATTGGGATCTGCTGCTATTTTCGTATCCCTGCCAGCATCGATGCGCAACATATGTTGATTGAGGGCATTTATTACATGGATATGGCCTCACCTCCCGGGGCCGCTTCGACCCTTCTCATTCCCATATACCCCGTCATCATTTGCTATGTTGTTGTAGTTTCTCTTCCTGCAGAAGACAACCTTTTGTTCCCTGTCTTATGACTAACTATTACATGGAAACCCTCATCACGTGATCATTAGGGGAGGACGAGGACAATTTTAGGCTATAGGGTACTGGAGGCATCATTCGACGAACCAATTGACCTGGTGCTCGTAAGGAACTTGTTCACTGAAGATGGTTGGGCTCATTAGACTCATCATTAAACATTGTAGAAGTCGAGAAGAAGAGTATTGAACGGAAATCTAATTCCTACAGAGAATTATTGGAGCAGGGTCCATCGATTCGCTTTTGCGGCAACATGTGTTGGTTTCACCAGATCGACGGAAGTGCTCGAAAGGCATGTCCTGTCATGAATGACTCATGTTTTCTTTCTTTCTTTCTTTTTTTTTTTTTTTATAGGGCAAGCTCTTATAGGTATCACATTCAAAGTAAGATTGTGCCGTAATAAATGACCTGGCACAGAAACCGTGGAGTGAATTCGAGTCGCTGCAATAACAGTCCGGTGACAGTTACTGCTGCGTGCACTTATGTACACTTTTATATTTCCTTAGGTTTGCGTGGGAAAAAGTAGTGCACTTAGCGCCAACCGTCAAGCAGAATGATATCTTCCCGTGCTCAGATTTGTTGAAAACTCTATGGGAGGAGCATACTTGGACAAGGTAAGATGGTCCAAGTATGCTCCTCCCATAAGGTTTTCAACAAATCTGAGCAGTGAAAAATATCATTCTGTTTGACGGTTGGAGCTAAGTGCACTACTTTTTCCCGCGCAAACCCAATGGAAAATAACAGCGTACTGTTTTAAGCAAACAGGCGTTTGGGGGTACGCACTAAGGAAACACCAGAGAACAGTGTCGAATCGGACTGCTTCCGTCCTAGCTAAAATATCGCCCGAAAGTAAAGCCCCACCCCCTGTAAAAGAAAAAGCAAGACACGCAAGGGTTGAGTAACTGATCATCCGTCATCGCAGGAACACCAAGACGTACACATCGTCCGACGCTATACTGCAGACACTGCCTCAGAACTGCTAGCCGCCAGAAAATGTAGCGGGGCAATTAAAATAAAATACTGACGCTCGCATTAATTGACAAAAATGTCAACGACATTTTCTTACTCAACTTTTTCCTGCTTCAAAACTCACTATATTACTTACTTACTTAAGACTTAAGAGACTTACTTACATCTAACAAAATGTGCAGATTCAACATCTGGCGTTTTTCAAAACTAATTCCGGTTCAATTCTCCACATGGCGAGTACATTCAAGTGCCATCATATGGAATGTTGAGTACGAATTTTACAAATAGAGCAACGAACAATCAATGAAAATAACATCTAACATCACAAGGGTTAACAGGACATGTTCTTACGATACAATATGCTTGCGCTGAGTGTCCACCAAAGCAGTGCCTGGTTTCAGAATAAAAAAAGCCCACTCGTAAAAGAAGATCGACAGAAGAATGAAGCAAAAGTTATCTTAGTCTTGAAAGCTGCAAAAACGCCATATAGAAGTTTCAAAATTAGTCACAAATCTTGCTAAGAGATGGCGCTGTAGTGATGTCGCAGTGCAGAGTTGCAGATGTTTATCGAAAAGCCGGGGAATAGCTTTCGAATCGGGACGTTTCGCACCTTTAAAGCGTGTTTGAAAACTGTGCCTTGTCGCCGTAGGCTGTGATTGAACCCGTGATACACAAGCACCGGAAAAACGCCTGACGTCATACATGACGTCAAGAAAGAGTGTACTACGGCTATCACGCCATCTATTGGCAACACTGTAACTAATTTCGAAACTACTCTGTCAGATTTTTACAGATTTCAAGATAAACGTACCTTTCATTTCATTCTTCTACCGATCTTTGTCTCCGAGATATATTTTATTCTGAAATCACGGACTCCTTCGGTGGGCAACCCTGGCGTACCCCATCACAGACCTGTTAGACCTGTCACACACTCCCGCCTCGAACAGGAGAGATGTTGGCGACGGAAAGGTCCTGCATTTCACCTCATAGCATCCACTTAACTATCTGGCCTTTTACGGACGGTACAGAGGTTCTGTTCTTTCTTTTTGTCTCGAGACTGTGAAGCAAACACATCTTTCGGTAAAAGGCTCTTCCGTAGTATCTTCTTCTGTCTGCTCCTTTCTGACTCCTTCCTTCCAAGTCGGCGTTTGGCCACGGCTTTGAATGGGTACGGGACAATTAGAAGTGGCCTGGTGCCATTATGAAGTAGTACAGGGCGCTTTCGATATCTCCTTCGCAGTGCCCTAAATGTAACCTTCCAAATGAGAGAATGGATGCAAGAGTGAAGGGGATTCCGCGATGGCGGCACAGGCTTTTAGTACATTGGAACGCCAGGCGGAACATAGACGACGTACTAATAAAAAATGGGGCTTCGATGCAAGTAAAAGTTCAGGGGTATAGCGAGGCATCTCAGTCTCGTTATCCACACTTCCTCATTGCGTGAGGAACAGCACTGCGGGCACCACGAAAGATCCAAGGGTTCATAATCGGCACATGGTTGTTTGATGGAAGTTAGGCGTTGCAAGCGTCGGAATCGCGAACGCAGGATGACAGGGAGCGGCGGTAGAACGGGTGGAATAGGGCCGGTGAGGGACATACTGGCCGACACATTATAGGGTATGCCACGATGGCCAACGACCCAGGAGAGGATAATACTGTGCACGTGTGCAGGGGTGAGTGCGCGGATGACGTACTAGGAGGATGCAGAGAAGGGCTCGTCAAGGCTGTCACTAAGGGAAGGTAGTCTGACAAGGCAATCACTCGGTTGCAGGAGGGCGGTACTCGCATAAGGCCGAGGGTAATCTCCAGCAGCTCTACTCCAAACATTCTCTATACCGGTGGATTCCAACTGTGAACTCTCTAGCCTCGGCTATCACCAGACGAATACCAGCGCCCCGTGGAACGCCAAGGCAGACCCGGAGACTACGTGCAAGGAGGCATCGCAGCCTCTGCCCTTGTGTTTCGGATATGCAGTGCAACATGTGTGCAACATGCAGTGCAACATCGGTGATGCATTTGCTGGTAAGTGAAGGCTAGTAAAACTAAACATCAAAGGCGTATTCATGTTCTTCCCGAGCCCTTCCGTGGCCAGTGCTTGCTCCGGGAGGGCAACTATAGTTTGTGACAACTTAGGCCCTACGACCTTGCTCAGCTTACGCGGAGTGATTTCACGCGAGAAAAATGTAGTCATGCCAGTGCGGAGCGGCGCCATGATGTAAACTGACGTCACGGAGGTAGGTGGACGCACGGGAATATGAGCCCACAGATTTAAACACGCGACCCGATCGAGCCTGGTGTGTATTAATGAGGACACGAGGTAACTCCATCACTGTTCGCATTGTGGAAATAATTTCAAGCTGATATTCACCGGGAAACGAGATTTTTGCGTGCACTATATCGTGACTCGGAGGCGCAACGCGAGAGGAATGGACCAGTTGCAGAACTGTAGGGCTTAAAAGGACGGACTCGTACCGGACGACGCGTTTAAGTCCGATGCCATTCGAATCGCCGTTGTCGAAAATGGCACATTGCGAATTCTTTTCACCAGAAACGCTGCAGATATTAAGTTAAACGAATTAAATTGATACGACAATAACGGGCGGTACGTCAGCAGGTACAGGATTCTGCTATTGGACGAAGAGCGCAGCCAATCCAGGCTTTAGAAGCAGACGACGGCGCGCCGGGCCTCATTCAAATTTTAGTGTGAACGTTCGTCCGCAAGAAAGGCGAGCGCTGTGATCGCGCGCGCAAGCCAATCACAAGGGCGGTAGATCGCGTTTCTCGCCACTTCCAGCTGACGTCACCCCATGACGTTTTTTTATGTAAGACAGGAGGGAGATGACAAAAGCACGTGACATCCGTCGTCTGTTCTCTCTACTATCTTGTTAAATTCCTCGAAAACCATTGAGCTGCTGCCGATGGGCTTTCGACGCGGTATTACCTTAGTACTAACGATTCCTGTTTCACTAAAGTTTCGAAATCGATCTTTCTGCAGGAGACTGCCCCTTTAAGTTGTCGTTAACGATAACAATGTTTTCTCTTGAGAATAGTTGCGCAAGGTGGACAAGTACTCCTGCAAAAGCCATTGCAGCGATCATATCCGTGAGAAGCGACCACCAACCACCTCGTCCTTATAACATGATGCGTGTCGAAATGCGACAGTTATGTGCTGCTCTTGAGGCTGCAGATTCCGCATCTTCAATAATAACGCAGGATCGCGCGGTGGCGCGAGGTTAGAGACCCCCTGGCGGAACTTGAGCAAATATAATGGCGAAAGAATTTTCTACTGTGCCACTTCTGTTAGGGGGGTGGGGGGGCATTTCATGAGCAAGAGCGGCATCACCGTCGCGAAGCACTTGGCGGTGCTCTGTTCTTCTCCTGCAAGGCTTGTTCTTGTGACTGCTCAATAATACAGATGCAATACGATGATCGCCGCTTTGAAGTGCACCATGCGCTCCCTCACGCAACATTCTTTTCATCTATTCCGGGATGGCAGGACCGCTTTCTGACTCATGACTTGTGCCCTCGTAACAAAAGTGGCGCAAAAGCGAGAGTCTCTGCATTACTTTGCCAAGGCGCCGCCAGGGTGTCTCGCACCTCGCTCTGCCACGCGATCCTGTGTTGTTATATTAAAGGGGCTGCGACAGCTCTTTCCAAGAAATATGTAATAAACGTATGAAATATATCAACAGGGCCCTGAGAACTTCGTATATTACTCGTGTTTCAAAGTCCTGCTTATTTGCAACGAAAAAGAATATTTTCCGATACCGAAACTGACGAGGTGATGACGTCACACCGGAGAACAGCATAGTGGACGTCCGGGTTGAATAGAAGCGCCCTCAAACGAAGCGTCTCGACAACGACGCTAGTTTCGCTGCAGCACGCTGCTAGACGCCGCAAAAACCGAAACGATGAGGTGACGCTGAGTGCGTGCATTCCCCTTTCACTCCCTTCGGAGTTTGATCACGTGCCTCCACAAGCCTATCAACAGGCAGCGCGTTCTGTCGTCATCGCACCAGTGTTGCCTGGTTCATTTTGTGATGCCGTTCAGCAACCAGACAAATTGAAATTCGATATCTTTAAAAAAAAGAGGTTTGGAAAGAGCGATTTTGTACACAACATTTTCAATACGTGAACGTTTGATATATGCCATGTAATTTTAATTCTAATGAACTGTCGCATCCCCTTTAACTCTGCGTGGAGGTATAAATGATCAACACTCAAACACCATTTTCACTTGCTTCAATCGATATACCTAACCATCTCGTCCTATATGAAAAGAAAGGTATCAAAGCGTGTCAGAGCATGAAAGCACTAGAGTGCATAGTTTGGTCTGATAAAGAGTACGCTCTACAACCGACGTCGCAGTCGGACAAGTTGAGCTTACGTTTAACAGACTCGCTGCTCTGTAGGGAGAGCCAGAGAGACTTATTTAACAAGCACAAGATACGCTACAGTGAGCTCGCTCACCATCGATTCAGACGGACTCACATTAAAGGGTACTAAAGCGTAGAAATCTTCCGTCGCGAACTGAAAGCCACCCTGAAAGTAATACAGGATGAACGGAGTTCACTTTTTCACTTGTTCTACCGTTAATGAGAAAATCGCGAAGGCAGCTCCCGAAAAACGCGTCACGAGGCACTGTTTGGATAAGGTAGGCGCTCCACTGGGATGTTTTGTACATCGCAATCTGAGAGAAGAAAAGAAAATATTAGTTCGCCTGTCATACCTATGTGCTTGCACTGGTGCAAAAAGCGAAATTAAAAGTGCATTAAGTGATCGGGCTGCGGAATGAGAATATTTCGGGCTGCCTGGGTGCGTAGGGTTAGACGCCCGAAGGGGTTGCGACAGCTCATTAGAATCAAAATTACATAGCATACATCAAATGTTCACGTTTTCAAAATGTTGTGTGCAAAATCGCTCTTTCCAAACCTGTTTATTTACCAAGGTCTCGAATTTCAATTTTTATGGTTGCTGAACGGCGCCTCAAAATGAACCAGGCAACACTGGTGCTATGACGACAGACCGCGCTGCTTGTTGAAAGGCTAGTGAAGGCACTTGATCAAACTCTGAATGGAGTGAAAAGGGAATGCACTCAGCGTCACCTCATCGTTTCGGTTTTTGCGGCGTCTAGCAGCGTGCTGCAGCGAAACTAGCGTCGTTGCCGAGACGCTGCGTTTGAAGGCGCTCCTATTCAACACGGATGCCCGCTATGTTGTTCTCCGTTGTGACGTCACTCCTCAGTTTCGGTATCGGGAAAGATTCGTTTTCACTGCAAATAAGCAGGACTTTGAAACATGAGCTATTTGCGAAGTTCGCAGGGTCCTGCTGATTCATTTCGTACATTTATTGAATATTCCTTGGAACGATCTGTCGCGACCGCTTTAAGCATTTGCAAGTTTTTAGTTGTGCACGCAAGTCTGGGCGCTAGTAAGCCGTGCATAAGCTTTATACGCAAAAGTTCCTTCATTAATCAGGGCCAAGTTCGACTTCATTGAGCAGTGGCCTGCCGGAAAAAACGGCGGGAAAAAGCGAAAGGAAGATGTTCTGGCGTGGTCGTCCCATGCACGAGTCCCCGTCAATGCAGTGCGTATCGATCCATTAATTATGATTGTCGCCTCGGGCAACGGTTTGAGCTTTGCGAATAAACACGCCGTCCGAAGGAGAACGTTTATTTACCAGAGCGCTTTTTTGATATTTTCGTACGAGCATGGAATGTTATCTGTAATGTTTATTTGCAAGGACAAGTAAGTAATGACATGACAACGCAGCTGGTTCGGGCATCGAACGGGTTTTATGCAAAGTAAAGATTTGAACAAAGAGGAGGAGACGGAATTCGCGCATATAAGAAGTGGCAGAGGAGTCGAGCAGGAAGTGTGTGAGGTCGATAAAAAGGCAATTTTAAATCGATTATTACAATACCGACTTTCCTCCCTGATAAGGTTGACATGCAGTTTCCCCACTGTCATATCACCAAGAAGAATATCGAGTGAAAATTGTCGATAATGACATCGATACTGTACAAACTTGGTGTTTTTGAGGTGCACACATTTACGAAGTGGCTATTGTAAAAGTGTTTTGCTTGTAACGTACCGATACTTGTTCGAAGATGGCAGGTGAGAGTGGAAGTTGTTTCTTCCTCTGTCCTACTGCTGCCATGTTGAAACGATACTATACTGCTAGCGAAAGAGGCATACATTAATGCCTGAAAAGGAGTAAATGGCTTGTCCCATAGCGAACACCATAAGAGGAGTATTTTTTACTCCTTGTTACATCGAGTAAATTTACTCCTTCTCCAGAACTGCATATGGAGTATAAAAACAGCCATAAGGGTGTATGAAGGGTAGAGTCAATGAAGGAGTTACTCACTTGCAGATGCACATTACAGGAGTAAACTGCACGCATTATTCCTTCTCTTAAAACGGCGTAAAAATGTGTAGATCTTTATTCCTTTCTGTTTAAAGAGGGAGTAAACTACCATTTTTACTCCATTTATAAGGAGTAAACAACACGTGTCAAGAGTAAAGAAGGTGTATACACTTTTTTACTCCTCCTGTACTCCTTTTCGACTAACAGTGTAACGAAGTTGTTCTTTCTGTCTTTATCCGGGAGGCCCTCACATGCCCCTTTCTGCGTTCTTCCATCAGTGTTCCTACATGACCCCATGTTCATCATGTGCACTGAGCGGTTTCACCGTACGGCGATTGCTGCGAATATAGATACTGACAGACTGATACTGACTGAACTATATACGTGCCATTTTTCGTCGACGAAACACTCAGGAACCTCAGTTGATGGTTTCATCCGTTTCGACCCTCAGGCCGGACAGCCGAGGGTACTGCACAACAGCCCTTCACGAAAGGAAGCGGGTAAGTGCGGCAAGGCGTAAGGCAGGTCTTTGTGCACATTGCCCTTTGAGCACTTTTCGCGGGCGCAGTCAATATGGCAGTTTGCCTGCAATGGGACTCGGGGCAGAAGTGCCCTTATTACGTCCAGCGGTCAGAACATTTTCGAAAGCTTAATGCAGGAACATACTACAATAGCACACGTGTATGGAACCCCATTCCAGGACATATTTCTTATATGACTTACAAGGGGGAATAAATGCAAGGATTTTTTTTTTTTTTTTTTTTGCGCAAAACCAGTTTTTGGCGAAAAATGAAATGACAAAGGTCTCTCATCCCGACGTAGACCCCTACAACTTCTTACTCCTAAGAATGAAGAAAAACCTAGAATGGAAAGCGGCTTCAAAACGTAAAAGAGGTTAACAAAAAATCGCTGGATGCACTTAAGAGCATTAGCTCAGAAAAAAATATTAAGTATGTTTTGAACACGGGAAAAGCTGTTCCAACAAGTGCATATCGTCTAACGAACAGTACTTTAAAGTGCAGCATGTTTTCAGGATGTTACCCTGAATAAAACATTAAAAAATAAGCAATAATGATGATAAATTAAATAATAATTTTAATAATTCTCCTTTACTGGGGTACTCCTGGGGGTTTACTCCTCCGCGTATATGCACCGGCTCGATGCATTTGAGAAAATGGAAGGTTCCTGACTACACTGCATCATGGGCGCTATTGCGGTCGACAGAATGCGTAAAAATGAGCTCGCATGTCAATGTATTTGCATCAGAGCCCCGTGGTTTTCATCATCTTCACCACGCGATACTGAAAACATTTGGCACTGTGAAGTTAATTATGTTGCATGTCAGTCTACGGACGTTATAAGAGGCGAAAACAAAAAGTATATTCGTCATTTTACACGTCTCATAACGTAAGTGACGACGAAATCGCATCTGACTAGCTGCGAGCATCCACTCGAAATTGAAGTTAAAAGTTCAGGATGTAGTTCTAAGCCCTGCCCATACAGTGGTCCATTTGCAAATAATTCTGCAGCCATCGTCATTCAGGAACAAGACTCTCATCAAGTCATCTACAATCTGCTAAAATATCACTTCACAACTTCTAAACCTGAAGCTAAAAGTTATAAGATGCTCCTATTCTAAGAGAGCATCAGTCAAAACCAACAGCAAATCTCTGCACGGCCCAGTTTGGAATACGAATTCAGTTTGCGCGATGAAGTCAGCAGCGCACTAAATCAACTCGCAAGTAGCAGTTCAGCGGACTTCTTTAACTGCGTGTTTTCACATTGAGCCCGATATATTGTGACTAGACAGGTTAGTTATCACTTATTTCTATCGTCTAGTTATTACCGACGTTCTTTGTTCAGGCGGTTCTCCGCGGATAAGGTTTCCTTCCGCGCAGTTCTCCTCATTGCGTCCATTATGGACGACAATCAAGGAATGACGATCCCCTTGCGTGTTCAGGTGGACAGTGGGGGACCGACAGGCAATTGATGAAAGCTGAGCGGAGTGCTGATAAGAGAGGAACCGGAAATGGCCCTTATCTTTTCTGCCCCCGGTCGTCGGGCCCTGGCTTTGCTCCTCAACTAGTGATGAATGGTCAGGCTCCTTCCTCTTGCAGACCGTTCATCATGACCCTTTGTTGCTTCCTTAGACCGTATTGCGCTTTAAAAGCGAATGACTTTTACGCGCCAACTTAACGTTCTTTTCAATACAAACTGTTCACTGTTGCCATAGAAGGTCGCTCATTTGGAATCGCTGCTGCTCCAGTAGAAGTTCCACTGTTATTTTCTGTTGGGTTTGCGCGGGAAAAAGTAATGCATTTAGCGCCAACCGTCAAACAGAATTATATCTTCTAGTGCTTAGCTTTGTTGAGAACTTTATGAGAGGAGCATACTTGGGCAAGATAAGCTTGTCCAAGACTAGAAGTTGTCATTCTGTTTGACGGTTGGCGCAAAGCGCACTACTTTTTTCCACACAAACCCAAGGGAAAATAACAGTGTAAGCCAGCAGCGGTGCGTTGTTTCGAAATTCGCAGAGCCTCATACGCCAAGAACCGCTAACAGGTGCTTTCGTGTATTTTACACATACAAGCACACTGTATAGGATGGGCATGGAGGTTGTCGAACTGAGTAGGTCAGTATTAGGTGATATCGCTATTCCCAATTAAAAAACAACAATAAGAAGAAATACGAATCGTATGCGAATTTATACCAGTAGGGAGCTGCCTTTCTCTCACTCACACCTCTTTCCGAAATGCACTATCGAAGATACTTTTTACATTCGAACCCTCTTAAACTCCCATGCACTTCACACATACGTTATAGAAAGAAGAAACATAATTTTTGCCGTACTAATGCTAAAATTATTTCTCATGATGTTCATCTGGTGCCACATTAAGAAACTATGAACAGGCAGAAAGACATTCCTGTAGGTATAACAGTGCTATAGCCGCATCTCGGTCGACAGTGCACGCAAATGTAATCGAAATCTGATTGAAACCGTCACTAATTGCAAATGTAGCTTGGTTTTTACCTGGGAAATGTAGTAGCTATAACAGTATCCTGCAAGTCTAATGGGTGGTAAAATTATTTCCAAGGTAGCTAGTGCCGAATACTAGTGGATTCGAGTGCCCACATGACAAGGTCCTGTCGGTCGGCCACAGAGGTTGCAACGATATCTCACTCACGATGTTTTGGGGATGACGACGACGAAGCAAAGGAACACGGGCAGTGACACGGATCTAAAAGTAGGAATGTTACTCGTTTTGTTCGCCACTGCCGGGTTTACTGATGCTCATGAACTCTCTCCGACAACTGGTGATACCGGTGCCCTCTCGTTCCCATCATATCTGCACCACGTTCAGAGCCAACGGTACGCCTTGCCTGAAATAAAGGACTCGTTAAACGGAACAAATGTTACCACCAGCACCACAGGAAGAAGCCGCGCATCCGGGGAACACCTTCAAGTTAGTCCAGGGAAACCAAGCCCCCTTCATCTCATCAATGTACTTCTGCTTGCCGGACTGGCCAAAGTGTCCGTCAGTCCGAATGATAACTACGACGAAGAAGGCAGTGTGAACATTCCTCGTGGTGATTCCGGCCAACGAAAAGGGTCGAACACACAGCGTCTGTCTAGTGGTCCTCTGAATGTGATAGTACCTCCGACTACCTTCCAGAATGATTCCACCATGGAGATCGGTGGCTTTCTTTGGGCTCTGACATCATTTGGTCCAAGCTCTCCAGGTAAGTGGAGGGATACGTTTTTGTAAAGAATCCACAACAAACCTTGTAGAGTGTACAAGCAACCATTTCTTTGCAGCCTCGTCTGAGGAGCTGGCACAGCAGAAGCCGGCACCGGAAGAGGCAGAATCCCCTGCTAACTTAGGACTGGACGTGGCTCCTGATATGGCGCTGGTTCCAGCGATTTGGAAAGAGTATTTAAAAATCTTCGCGAGTCTATACCCTGGAAATCCTCGTAGAAATGATTTGTCAGGTGCGGACTCCTTCTCCAGGAACGATGACACTGACCACATTCATTCTTGGTGGAGAGAGCGCTTGAGATCTCAAAGTGGCCCCAAGGATGTCCCTCATTATGAATCTGATCCCAGCCTCAAAGGATTCCGATCTCAACTGCCGCGACTGACACATACATTCCAGATGCGTCCAAAGAGCAACTTCAATGGGAAAAAACATTGGAAAAAGTACCAAGTACCAAAGTATTGGCATGACGTTGTAGACATTTACAAAAGATTTCAGTGAAATATGAAATAAAACAAATCTTTTTTTCTTTATTCGTTGTGTTCCAAAGAAACATGTTTAGAAACGCTAGACATTACAGAGTTCCTTCATCGATCATGTCTTGACGGCACTGCTTCTGCCAGTGAGGTTGCCGTGAGTAGAAGGCGTCAACATGCGACGTTGATGTTTCTTTTAAGCGTTGTACCGAAGGAACTACGACCTCTTGAAGGGTTGACGTTCCAACTACATTCTTGGCTGTCAAAACCATGGAAGGGATGAGAGAAAGGATGGCCAGATTTTTCAGTGACCTCCTCCTCCTTGTTTTCAACTCCAGCTGAACGACCTCGCGTCATGTCAAACCCGGGAGACTAAGGTTGCCTTTCCTTGCTCAGTAGCGCACACAAGCCAGTACAACACAAGTTTTCTGCAGTTATAACATACGTATCCAAGTGTCGCAATTCATTCAAAGCCGAGATGATGCACGATTAATAGCAATCACTTCGAAAGCCCCCGTTCGCCGAAACGCATTTGGCGCATATCAGTTGTTGCAGCTATCGTGGGCGACGTCTCACGTGACTATGAGTGATGGATCGATAAGCTGTCTTAAACACCTGTACCAGGATGGGAAGTGAAACCACATGTCATTTATCAACGCTTGTAAGGTACGGTTCATTTGTCCAACGTATGAGTACAATCCTCATTCTCAAGGGACTCGACTCAAAACACATCTTTGAAGTTGACTGGTTGTGGCAGAACACTCTAAGGGAGATTGCTAACGTAAATATGGTACTGTAGGAAGTGCCGGAATGGCTGAAGTGGGAGAACTTCATCTTTGTGCAAACGGGCCGATCTTTTGTCTTCAACATTGCTCTTGCTCTTCAAACATTTTCTTTCGAATACTTTTGCCCCACGTTTCATCTTTGCGATGTTTATTTATTCACTTATTTATTTATTTATTTTTATTTTTTATTTTTTGCTTTAAGTATGGGCAAGAATATCCAACTCGTAGTTGATGGGATTTCCAATTTTCACTCAGTCAATTGTATCAGTCAATTAGTCATATATATATGATTAATTGAGATTAACATAGACATATATATATATATATATAGGCCTATAACTTCATTGCATTACACGGACGGTACCAATGAGAGGGCTTCAGTATGCGTGGTTGCGAAATCCCCGATGTCGAGTTCCCCCGGTTGTAAGATCAATCGGTTTATAACCCCCGTTTCGACATCGCCAATAGTTTATAGTTTAATATAAATTCCGCTGCATGTATCCCATGTCGTGTTCTTGCACCTGTGCACAAGTGTGCTCCTCCCGTACAAATCTATGCACTGGAAGATATCATTCTGTTTGACGGTTGGCGCTAGGTGCATTACTTTTTCCAACGCAACCACAAGCGAAAATAACAGTGTAGATATACGGTTACAAAAGGTACACAATTGATAAACGCATAAAAAAAAAATGTCCCTCGACCGTACTGACGTTGAGGAAGTATGTCTTACATCGCATGTAAACGAATTTGCCTCCCTGACATCATGGCCAACCGCCGTCCAGTCAGATTGCGTGGATTTTGCGATCGTGGGTGCTACCCGCTGTATTTTTCAACGGGCATCCCGACCCGTTTATTTTGGGTCGTGAATTTCGCAACGGGGATTCTGATCCCCGTGAAAACAACCCTAGAGAAAAATATCGTTTATCAAACGCTGCCATAGGAAAACATATATACAGAAAAATATGTCGTCCTTGTCTTCCTCTCAATATATATATTCCGGTGTATGCTTTAAAAATGACAGCACACGCCTTACGAATACCAAGCGATTCCGACGTATCAGGTCAGTGAACAACTTGACTAATTCTCGTGATGTTATGCTTTGATGTTCTGTTCTTAACAGTCCGTTTTTGTTATTCATGGGACCATGTCAGTGTCTCCTGTTCAGCACTGGCATATATGTCACTAGCGAGTCCTGAACGACTGCTGCCATTCTAGATGACGAGGACTTCTTTACCCGTCACTCTGGTTTATGGCGCCTGAAATATACAGGTATATTCATGCTGTACATTCATACATGGAATATATTCCATGCACTACAATGATCTGTCACGAGGAAGAAGCAAAATATGAAAGATACGATCCACGATGATGACCGGAGAACGCTCATCAGCGAGAAGAAAGTCAAGGCTTGGCCCATCGCCTATTTGGCTAATGACCATGGCGGTTGAGGAAGAAGAAGAAAAAGCAGAGCAGAAGAAGTCTGTGGTGGCAGCGCAAACTGTCAATAATATCGAAGAATTACTCCGGGACAGGTACAAGGTAGGTACGATATATTTATCTCCAATGCAGTACTATACTGATAACATATTGAAGAGTCCTTTTCAAGTGCTGAGAAGCACTCTGACGAGACATTTTTTGTTGATTTTTTGTCTATGACTGCAGTCATTTCAGTAGCCATACATTAATATGCTGCCGTCATCTTTTGATGCGGACAGGGGTGTCGCAGTGGTAGCTAACTGTGCGATGGTTAGAGCAGTTACAGCATTTCGTTTCGCTCATTTGCTTTACTGTGGTGTATTCTGAAATTACTGGCATGAATGAAAGGTAGCTGGTTGTAAATTCTTTGTTACGTGAAAGGCAATAACCTAAGTAACTTCCTTCACAGAGATAGCTCTTTGCTGAACACTCCAAACACGTTCACCGTGACATCTTTCGCAACTGTCAGAACTCGCGTATGCCTACCGTATTTTCGCCAATGGGATTTATGAACGGCACCCGCAATCGGCTGAACTGTCAGCGGGACCCCTCATGAAGCTTGCCCAAGACTCACACCCCTTGTGCCCCGTATCGCGCCACTGATAGGTCGCGAGTTCGATCGCGGCCGAGGACGGTAGCAATGTGGGGGAGGTAAACATTGTTACTGGCACCGTGTGTCGGAGATTTCCGACGCACGTCAAAAGATCCCCAGGTGATCTAAATTATCCATAGTCCTACTCTGTGGCACCGCTCATGATCACAGTCGTCTCGCGACGTAAACACACCAATTATTGTAATTACACCACTGCGTTCTGCTGCCCTCCAGTCATGTGACTGCTTTCGTGGTACAAACGCAAAGCCAAGAATAAAATCGAGATAGGGGAGGGACACCTTCACGTCATCTGCTCTGTCAGCTTCATTGTAAATGTACATTCACACCTCAAAAACACAGGACTCCACTGCATAAGAGGGCCACGCATCACCCTTCACAATGACATTATTCACTAACTTAATCGATAAAAAAAGGAAAGAAAACGGTAGATGTAGGTATATGCCTTTTATGGCATTAACTTGTTTGCATTAGGTGTTATACAAGGTGTACTTCCACCGTTTCTGACGTTGCGTGAACGATTGTCTTCTCAACTGTGGTTTCCTTATGTGTACTGTGGTTGTTCAATTGCAGGTTCACTCCATGAATAGAACAAGGTGACACTACAATGGCAAGCAGCATTCAGCTCTCTGTCACTGACTATGTGTCTACACTCACTGGCACCCTGAACGTCATCGAGGTGGTAATGTATGACTGGACTGGGCACCAGAAGCAGTTATGGATGTTCGTTTGTAATGGAACTGTGAACACAACATGACACACGTCATTCCATTTATGCGGCACTTGTCCACTGTGCCAGAAAGTTGGGACGCTCCCAAGTCCGGCCGTTTTAATTTGGAATGCACAAAAAGCTTCGAAGTACGCGTTTTGTTTGTGCGAGCAAGCTTAGAAACCTCACAATTCAACACTACCCAGAAATTCAATTTGGCTGAAAGAATAGGAGGCGTTGCTACCTATAAACGTTTGACGTTGAAGTAGTCGGCAAATATTTTTCACCAGACGCCGGCAACAATGTGGCCTTCGGATATTGGTCTGGACTCAGGACTGTGGATGAGGTATCAGGTAGCGCCAAGAAATGCGACGAGGTACAGTGATGTCTATGGATGAGGGCAAGCATGAGGGACAATCACGATTGGTGATTGGTTTCGCCCGTGTCAGTCTTAGAGGTAGATGCATTCCTACCGTTACGCCGTCTCCTTACCGCTGTTATGGTAAGACCGTCCTGGATTAAGGCGACAAGGCGTCCTGCGTTTCCGGCTATTGTCCTGTTGTCCCGCAGCGTAACCGTGGGCCGACAATATGTCCCACTGTCGCCAGTGATGAGCTGTAGCTGAATATCGGAGATCGTTGGAACGATGCTCTGCAATACTTTGTCACAAACGCTGTGCTGTTTTCGCATATCGAGAGGGTCGTCGGGTAAGCGATAAGTAATTACCGAGCGGTCCGCCTGCCCAGTCCGGCGGCATGTTGCTTGATGGGACGATGCGGCCTGTGCCTACTTTGGAGGGAACTGTGCCGACATACGTCTTTCATCGCATGTGGAAAGCCCTGGAAAATCCTATACAGTACAACTGGCTGTGGAATTTGAACCCACGACCTCCTAGTCTAGAGCGCGCATTGCTGTGCCGCTGATCCGGTCGTGAGGGTGTTCTCAATTATGTACAAAATATATGGACTTAGCGGCAGGTACCCACGCTTCGAGCTATGCTCGTGCTGAGGGCAACTAACGAGTGACTTCGGTTACTTCGAATCCATAAGCAAAAAGGATGTGATCTCGAGGGGGACGAGAACCAGTAAAGTGAACTGGTTCTTTGCTCGCGTTGTTTCTCTGGTCAGAACGTTATTAAGCTGCATGCCATTTTAGAGGCCAGAAGGCAACAGTGCAAACTGGACCAGTAGTAATAACAAGATTTTGTTCTCCTACTGTGAGCTCAGCGATTGCTTTGTGTCAGTCACAGTACTCTGGAGTTCCTAACGAATGGGGTGGCTGTGTCCGAGGGCTTGGGTAGCAAGACTGCTAGCCTTGACTGTGATGGAATCTAAGCGAGCTGAGCAGCGCGTTAAGTATACTTATGTAGTATACACACCTATGCAGATATTCCTATCATGCGGTATGCCACAGTGGTGCTGCACAAGAGTGCAGAATGAGGCCTAAGCTCCTTGACTGCACGTAAGGAACAGGTACACGAGCCGAACGACATCATGTAGCAGTACTCGACAGCTGACTCATCAGTGGTGCGCAGTATAGGCTATTTTCGTAGGAGGGATGTGAACAGAGGGTGCAGTCGGCCAACTAATCGGTGGCCACCATCGCCATTCCCTCCTCCTATAATCCTCTCAATTTTCTCTCTCCTGGTGCAACGGCAACGAGCCGCCATCTAAGAGCAGGCTAACCGCATCACCCCCTCAAACCCCCTCAAAACGTCGCCTCCGTGGCTCGGAAGAGCTGTCCAGCGCTAGTGTGGCGATCTTGGATCAGAGAACTCTTTACTTTCCGACGACGTGCGAACCTGTTGATTCGTCGACTGTCCATTCGAGTATTCGGATTGTCCGATGGAGGTCCCAATGTCTGCCCGGCGCAGTTGCTCCAATGGCTGTTGCTGGCTCGGTGACGTATTGAGAAAAAGTGACATAGAGGAGCCCAGATGATATGGAAACATTGTGTAGGGTTAGGAAGGCTCGTGATTTGCAGTCCCCAGACTTCTCGTATTTTTCTTAAAAGATTCAGATTGCGTACCTGCCATGACAGGTAGTAGTTCATGACTTGCTGCGTCCAGTGCAGAGTTACCATTTGTGAGTAAAAGGCGCTTGTACGATGTGTGCCTTGGGATAGAGACGCTATTTATGCTGGGATTAGATATTTCTGTTTTACATGGCTTACCTTCGGGACAGAGACAAAAGAACGGCTTCTCAAGTGAGAGCTGAATACCTCGAGTTTTCAATGCTGAACAGATTGATATGACAGCAATTTGAGCAGAGTAGCGAATGTTTTCCTTTTTTGACAAGGTAGTCGTAGACGAACGCCATCCGCATACATTGTCTATTGCGGGTTATATGAGTCAGGACGCATTGTTTTGTGTTTTGAGACCATGACTGAACGACGTAGAAGACAAGGCACCGCTCTGGTTATAAAAGTATAAAAATAGTGGTAGCTGTACCAAACAGGGCCGTACCGTTTCAAGCCCTCTAGAGCCAGCCGCAGTTCCGTAATGATAATCTCGTCACTAATCTGTGTAGGACGTGTGGTACAGGTTCAGGGGTTTGGGGACTGTCCCATCAACAAACTGTTCGCTATGTGTGCCGTGTGTAGGTTACAGGCTACAAAAAGTGCGACTAGTGAATTCACTGGAGCCCAGAGGTGATTGATCACCTCCACTGCAGACTAACTGCACTTTCACTGCTTCACTGCAAACTTTTGAGACTGGCGTGTATATCACTGAATGATTCATGGAGCTCGTTCCACTGTGTGCATCAGATTTCCTATGCCGCCGAGATGCATCCATACGCAATCTCAGTCTCCCTAACGCTGCAGTTCTTTTTTAGTCGCATTATCAGGTAAGTTTTGCAGCTTTTCTTGCTTCTTGCTTGATCTTGCGGACACGGAAAGCGCGATGACAGCTGTGTACGGCTTTGGTGAAAAATATGTGCCGATTATTCGAAATGTCAGACTGACTAGGAGCGAATGCAGTTTCCTTTTCTTTTTTCTTTTTTGCCTTCGACAGAGCAGGGCTTTTGCTTATTGTTGTTTAACTGTGAACCTTTGAAACTGGCTGACATTGAAATGCGTACCCTCAAGTTCTTTGGGAAGTCTTCACCCTTGCCTCGAATAGAACGCGCACATTAACAGAATGATTCGCACACTGCTTTGGCTGCTACTGGCTACTATAACCTGCAGGAGGACATGGATTTCCATCTGTATACGGTGTTCTCATGCGCAGTTGTTCGGCTTACTAATCCTGACCATCATGTATTACGCTGTGAAGGAACACACGATAAAGACCCGAGTGTTGTTTACACTTAACTACGCCTACACCTTCAACGGACTTCATTTCATCATCGCCGGTTGCCTCTCCCTCGAATCCTTCAACTATTTGCAGGAGCTTTTTTACGTAAGTCGCCATGGCTATCAAGTTGTACATTTGGTTCCCTGTTAAATACCTCGTGATGTTCAATTTCCTTGCAGTACGTACTGGTGCTGACGTTTGCTGGCATGGCCTATATCATGGGATCCGTCCTCGTGATAAAAGAGAGTAAATCCGTCCAGGCCTTTGCGGTGAGACAGCGTTGAGTGAAGCAATTTATCGCACCAATGATGTCTACAAGAGCCACTAGCTGAGGAAAGAAGTGGAGCTTTACAGCACTAGTACAAAGCAAAACGAATGCTGACTGGTTGTCATCGTGTTGTGCGGTGAAGCTCCCTTTTCAGTAGTAACTCGAGACAGCACCAAAATTTCGTCACTCTGGTTCCCTTTCTTTCTTTCTTTCCTTCTTTCTTTCTCTTTTTAATAGGCTTACTGTAACATAACCACTTCCTCTGTACTATACCGTTTTAGTTACAACAAGGTATTTCAGTGATTGCGGTATAGTTGACCTTGCTAAAGCGACATATACAGCTTGCATATACGCAAACATGTAGTACGCAAATTCATTAACGTTTTTCCTCCTTACAGATCGCGGGTATTACAACAGGGGCCATCTACTACATCCACGCCACTTATGCTGTCATCCGCTTGGTGTGAAACCTTATCGTATATGGGTCTTATATACGTAGCCATATAGGGCCATAAGATATATGCAATCCTATGCTATGTGATTTTAGGAACGACTTGGAATTATGTTTTACCTCGTTTTCCAACTGCAATTATAATGTAGCGAGTATTAAAGAATCTAACTCAAAGGTATCATGATTAGCAGAGACGAGAAAATGGATTGAAGACGGGTTGGATGGATTCTGTAACCTGACGAAATCGCCTCTGCTGACGAACTGCTGGTATTCGTTACATGCGTTTCGAAATATGCCATTTTCACGATCCTTGTGGTGGCAACCGAGGCTCGGGAAGAGGGGCCCGCATGGGGAGCCTTGCAAACTGTCGTACACTCTAAAAACAAAAGTTCACATAAGCGCAGGATACGGATCAAGGAGGAGGCTGACGCGATGTCAGAATACTCCTTAGCCTTTACTCACGTCACAACAGTGCGAGACTCTCCATCATATGCTGGTGCGAAGACTTTCAGCACCTGCACCACTCCATTTACATACTGCGAACCAGCGCCGGTACTCTCACCCCCACTACCCACAGCGGAGTGACCAGACTGTTTCCGGCCAGTGCGAGGTTACACTTACACCTTCTTTCCATCTGCCTCGCATCAAAACATGCTACCACGACATCCGATTCGCTCCTTTCCAAATATGCTCTTCCTGCGGTGCCCCTGAACATGTGGAGCGTTTCCTCTTGAACAGCACCCTTCACAATTTTTATCGCGCTCACCATCTTGCACCGAAATGCCGGAAAGCCCAATTGACCGCTGAGAACCCCCCATCACTTGAAACAGCCACCACTGTATCACCACTGATCACCACTGTATCACCACTGATAATGGTCAGTGGTGACCATTATCTAAAAGCCTTATATCCAACACGTGCTAGAGTTTGGATGTTGGTTGATGGTCTCTTCTCCATCCGTCGAGAGTACCGTTTCCGGAAGCTCTTGATGCTGTAACGCCAAGCGCTACGTATGGGGCTCGGTCTGCCCAGATGTGTCCCCGTTTTAGCTTGCCTGAATTTTGTTCTCTATGCTTAATGCAAGATTCTGCCAGGAACTATTCGTCAGGAACGTACATCCGTTTACTTTGTCAGCCTCTGACGTGACGATCCACGTTTGGTCACGTCATACCCAATCGATTCAACATGGTCACGACATAAGCTTCCACAAGCCGCCTACGTCTTGCAGCTTCCTGGCGTTGATCTCTCACATATACGTTTGGCCTAGACCAACGACCAACTTTCCATAACATCGTTGGACATCTTTCCAAGGCGTGCAGAAATACGGCTGCGCAGGTTGTCAACGGTATGATGAAAAGTGGCCTCGCCGCTCACACAACGTACCTTGTTGTCTCAGACGCGTCCGTGGTAAACGCCTGGCAGACGCCACTCTGGAGTCCTAGCACAATCCTGGCGAATCTTCCCATTGGCCAAGTGCAATCCACTACATCCACCACCACCGTACTGCCTACAGTTTCCCCACACCATCTTACTAGAGGTGCTCTATCGTAGGTGGCTATACATCTACTCTTCTGCTGAGCGGCCTGAAGGGATAAGGAAACCAACCGAACGCGATCCTGGCCAATGACCTCATTGGCTATGTGCCATTTTCACCCGCCTCTACCACCACCACCACCCTTGGCAGACGCAACCTGAGCAGTGCTTAATGCGAGTTCGGTCGCAGCCGAGAGCGCCACCAATTTGACGGCCCATTAGGATTGCTTACCCACGCTATCACTTTTTAGAACGCTATTAGTGCACACTAAAGGAAGGAAAGGAATCTCAGGCTGAGCGGGCTCAAGCCCGTTCGCCACAGGGCGCAGCAAATCTGAACGTTAAACATATGGCTTTGTTGGTTAAACCCACATTGCTGCGGGGCATACTTCAGCATTGAAGGAACACAGAACGACAGGCAACCGATTGCTAATTCTATCAAACAAGTCAAATCGAGCAATTACATTTCTTTCGTGCCTCTTTTGGCATGAAACAGCCATAATTACTCAACACCTTCAAACAAGACTTCGGGTTTTTAGAGAGGCCTTAGCTATCTCTCTTCTGGTCACTACGTAAGGGAGGTGTAAGGAGGGAGGTTTCCGTTCACCCATCCTTGGAGCGTATTTTCAATTCCCGTTAACCCTGTCAGCCGTTCTTTCAGTAGTTTTTGGCTTTCTGTATAACGTTGTTGTTCTCCCCTGTTCCCACAGTCTTGTTACATATGTCTTTTCTCGTGTTTAATAAACAGTTCTGCTAGTTTGAGCCCAACTATGCTGTCGATTCTCTTCGTGCCCACCCCCAGGCTTCTTTCTTTGTGGCATTCTTTCACCAGTTGTCTACATTTAAGCCGTTTTATCAGGAAGCTGATTGCTCCAGATTGCTCAGGCACCATAGACCGTTCTACATGGCTTGTTGAGATGCTGTCTCCTTCCAACGGGTGGTCCCACTTTCCCCGGCCGGATATTTCAGGCAGCAACAGAAGTAAGAACAACAGTTATTAACATACTTCAGCCTCCCGCCTCGAAATCGATCGGCGGGCAGATCCCAAACTCCACCCTCAACGCTCTGGAGTTCTTTTAACCGCACTTTCCGTGTATGACACGTACAGCGCACATAATCGGTTGTGACTCCGGTGATGAAGCGGAAATAACACGCTCCCACAGGTGTAAGAAACTAGCAGTTTCCTATAGCTAGAAAAATGCGGATGTATTATTGTATGCCTCTACTCGCATGGTACACAGAATCAAGAATACCTGGCTTCTGTCGGCTTAAAAGGGAGCTAGCTATCACTGCTTCTCGCGATTACGGAGCCTCACGCTTCCGTCTCACCCCGACACCGTGAAGAGCTGCATTGCCAGCTTACGCATCTCGTGACATCAGCTCCTTGCAGCTACTATTGGAGTTTCTGACGCCTTTGCGTCGCTTAGCTAAACAATGATTTGTTTGAAAGCTGCCCAATACTTGTACATCAGTGCAAGAAATTAGATTCGCACGATGCGGGATTTCGTGGGCTTTTCCTCGTAGTGAGATATAGCGCCGTCATTTGTCGTCCTCCTCCTCTATCGTCGTCTCGTTCGGTCTACTGCAAACTAATCTACCTTTTCTAGAGCGGAAAATCTCCCTGCTCCTCTGTCATAATGCGTCACGCCTGGTGATTTCCGAAGCTTTAGATGGGCAGCTTGAAACAACATCGTGTCAGAATTTGCGGCATCATGTTGGTCTTTATGCAAATACGATCCGCCAGCAATCGCTGATGTGAGACTCTTCAAAACTTCAAAGTGTCTTGAGCAATGTGCACCTCTCATGAATTTGTAAGTGGTTACAGCTGCTGCTGTTTCAACTCTCCGTACCACTGATTGCTGAATTAATTCATACCAGTAATCACGTAGTTAGCAGAAATAGAAGAATGAAGACTTCTTGCTATGGGCAAGAAAGAAGAAGGCAGAAGCAAAGAAGCAATGCAAGCGCCACCTTATTGAAGTCTGCTGCAACGCAGGACTCCGACTGTATACAGAGAACCTCTGCTACTGGCCATCTATTATTATCTTACTAGCCTTACACCGTTACATTATAGCTACCTGCCGACTCTCCTGCTGATTGACGTCTGCTGACTGGATGCGTAATATCTTTTCACTGAGTGAGCACGATGCACCACCAGCACTTCTACTTTTCTGTCTCCCTAGCCTAGACTAGTCAGTGGTCACAGACTAGTGGACACAGCCCGCTTCTAATTTACCAACACTCACGATAATCCGTGGCCAAACGCCGCCGTGGCTAGTGGCCAGACAGCTGGAGGCAGAAGAAGAAGAAGAAGCGTCCTGTCTGCGGCGCGTGAGCTTTAATTCGCCATGTCATCGTTCGCGTGGAAGTGCACTTTCTATGACAGGGAGAGCGTCTTTGCAAGACATTCCGAGAGCGCGGCCGGCGCTTTCGGAGTCACGTGATCACATGACAAGGATAGGCGATAGGCAGCGTATGGTGTATGAATGCGCCCGGACGTGCGAGGAAACGGTG
>JARGYV010123589.1:0-10327 GCA_029532675.1 Ornithodoros moubata | reverse complement strand
CATTCCTTGTGGTCACCTGCAGTACTTTGCTGAACATGTTGGGTCCCATGGAAGCAGAGCGTACATAAACCTGTGTACTCACACGGCTACCTTCGGACCATGGGCGTTGAAAGCCTTTGGACCCGTCGCCTATGAATACCTGGTCATTCTGGGGTATTACCCTGGGGGCATTATTCTTGGGGGCAATGCAACTATGGAAGAACAAAAAACTAGCCGCTCTACGATAGCGCTTTTTACCAACTTTGCCATAACCGGATATGTGAGGAGTCGTGGGAAGTAATTGCAACGATGAGTGAAATCATCTACATAGGTTTAGTGAAAATCGGACTTGTGGTACTTTGATAAGGGAACTTAAAATCTAGAAACGTTTGTAGTTAATAGAGTATGATGCTTATGGGGTCTAAATTTCACTCGATTATTCCTTTCCGAGCCAGTTCTGAACAGATCCGGGTTAAACCCGATTTCTTTACAAATTTCAACCACCTTTTAGAGTTTATAGGACGCTCTACAAAGAGTCATCCAAAGAAATATACATATTGCTATTAAAACACCATACATGTTACAGTTTCAGCTCTCTACCGCATGTGGACGGATATCCTTGGCCAGAGTATTCAAAAGAAAACAGCAGCGTTGCTAAGATCCACCTATACGGACTGGACCGTGAGTTTAGCCTGCTGGATGCCAAATGCGAGAGTATAAATCAGCATCTTCCAAGCTGACACGGACCTCTACTCCCCAATATGTTGGTATCTAACTATTTGCCTATTCAACGAAAAAACAAAATGAAAGATCAAAAGGCAATAAAATACCGGGAACCTTGAAAGAGCAATTAAGACTGTCTTACTTCGAAGCAACTCGCAGATACGGGTCCTTTGTGAGCAAGGAATTTATTGTGCAATGCGGGATTTCTGCAAGAGATACTCAAGCAAGGACTCTTCTGGCCATATTATAGAGTGCGCACTATGCACAGTAAGTGCTCCTAGGTTTCCCACGCAACTGTGGCACCGGGATGGCGCTGCGAATATCGCGGTGAAGCCGGTCACTAAAGCCCAGGTATCTCTTCCACTGTATACATCGCTCGTACACGCTAGGGTTCGTATGAGTCGCAGGAAGAAATGGCCTCTGACGTTGTTTCACAGTCTCTATTAGGTATGCATTGTCGCACAGCAACTCATAGCCTCTGAACAACAAATCATGTGCGTTTTGGTGGGGCTTCTCCGGTTGCTAACGCCGACTTAGCTGCAAGCAACTAACCAACCTGTGCGTTCTGCCTTGCTGTGCTGTTAGCCATGGCCGTGACTTGGTTTCTCCATTTTTTTATTATTTCACTGTCTCTCTGTCTCGCTTTACCCCTCTCTCACTTCAAGGAAAAGCCAGAGATAGCGGCTACTGACATCCTTCTATGGCGTAATAATAATCTTAGCATTCACCTCGCATAGCTGACCCATGCAGTCCGCAGCGTCTCTTCAATCATTAATGAATCCAGTATTCGTTACGCGCGAACGTCCACCATCCAAAACAGCGACTGTCGTGAATTCTGAAATGCAGTCATCAACGTGTGGACACGTGCAACAACACCGCTGCTTAAACCAAACTGACATCCCGGGCAAGTTAAGTAGCAAGAGAGGCTTGGCACTGTGCCTCTTCGAAGACCTCCAGGTAAACAGGGCAGGCGCTACTCTCAAACTGTTCGATAACGGAATAGATTCCGTTCAAGGTTACTGCTGATTCCCCGTGGATATCACTTAGAAGCCACTGCGCTAGATCCATTTCTTGATATGGAGGATCCGTTACAGGGCTCAGTCTGCATTCCAAGACGTGCGACGGCTGTCACTGCTTACACACAAAAAAAAGGGACCCGACTGCTGACGCGGAAAAGCATAGTCTTCCTGTAATATTGCAAGCATCTGAACCATATGCTGCATTCGTTTCTGTATTCGTCAACTGAGAGACCTGATACATCTTACACAATGAGAATGAAAGCTAAAAAGGTCAAATCGGAAGAAGCCAACATCTGCACCAAGAACCCCATCCCCCCCTTTGAGTCTGGGAAAATCCCATACACAACCAACTCGAACTGCAAAATAAGCACAACTCCATCAGTGCCCGTTAGACAAGTCGACGTTCGAGAGGCAGTATGCGAAATCTTGGACGCTGCAACCTAATCTTCTGTAGTTCCTTTAGCAACGCTTTTGTGTGTGCATCGTGTGCGAGGAGGAAGACCACGTGGTCCCAAGTGCTGATAAACTCCACTCTCAGCCTTGTAGTTCCATCCAGTATGCTGATGACCACCGCGATATTCTCTTGTCGTGACCCCATAACCGTAATCGTCAACAGCTCGATATGGAGTAAAAGTCCCTATTAGCCTTATTTAAAATAACTATTGTCCTTTTTTACTTCCGATAGCCAGAGCTCATTTCGCTTTCTTCAAAAAAGAAAGTACCCCTCTTTTTATCGAAGGCTAAAATCTTGAACGGTGCCTTACTTGCATGCACTAAGAAACCGACAAAGATAGTTGACCCGACGTAGAGACGGAGTGCCAGATGTGGGTCAACAGCATCTGCGTGCTTTGAAATATACCGTTCGCTGTCACGCTCGCGGAAGTTTGTTGCACTTATAGTAATGGCCGATATGTGAGAGCGCTTGCTAAGAAACTGAAGAAGAGTCGAAGAGCACACTAACTGCATTGATACATGAACATGTTCTTGTATAGCTCATGCACTACGTATTTTGCTTCACCTGGGGAACCGACTCCTTCTTTCCTTTACACTGGGGGCGCTTTTGGGACCCTACATCAGTTGCCGGACATCACCAAGCGCTTCGACACTTCATGAAATTCGTCAGTAATACCAGGCTACATGGTCCCTGTAGATAACCAAGACCCACCGAATCGAGACCCAGCCATAGTCATACTTAATGTCATCCTCATTTAGCCACTTCGCGCACCGCGGAAACGGGGCGGGGTACCACACCAGGAGTGGCAAGTCTCCCCATATTATCATCATCATTTGTTGTTTGTTTTGTACCTTGATCGAAAGTTTGCCGTTAAGTAAATTAAGAAGCATCATGCTTCGTAGTTTCCTGTTTCTGTAGCTCTTCAATTAGGAATAGGCTTTTCATTTTAATTCCTGTTGCGATGGAGGTGATGATCCCGCAATTCGTGAGCCCAGTCCAACTCGAGAGGAACTCAAGAACCTATGCTTCCCTGATTATAGACGTAATTGACTTGCCTACATACGCTGCTGCATTCGAAATTGTTTATTTCCCAAATACAGCCTATTGCATGAAACGGTCTTCAACAGGAGAGCTTAGCAGCTGGGTATTCCCTCCAGTTCCCACATAATTTGCTGGAGCTCTCTTGTAAGAAACATGAACGAACGGATACCAAGAATTGCCAAATCTACAGAATCAGAAAGATAAAATTAATAAAATAAGAGATTGAAATAACACAAAATAAATAAATAACTGAAAAGTAAGAGACGAATATGCGTTAAAAATGAAGCTCACCCTGTGATTACATCTGCCTGGGAATGTGCACTATCACATTGGATGTAACGCAGCGATTAGGGCATGTCCCCTCTGCCGCCCATGACAAAATCATTCGCTGTTTTTAGAGTCTATCTGACTTTATATCGCAGACTAGAACTTAGAGAAGCTTTCACAGGACTATGTACCTCCTAGGCCGTCTTCACGCGCGCTAAAACGTTGAAATGCATCAACGTGAATCCGTAATAGAAGCGAGAAACCCAATTTCGAAAGTAGAAGCAGCCACTGCGCGCATATGCGAAAAGCGACATCTCAAGTAGGCAAGGAAGTGTTTTTCAAACGAAATCACTTGCAAAATACTCATGATGACATTTTTATTTATTTATTTATTTATTTTTATTTATTTTTCTTACACATATCGCCCACTTCCACGCCACTCCTTTTCGTTTTTAAAGTCGTTCCGGTTCACGAGCACATGACGCAAGGGAGATCAAACCCGAGTGGCGGATATAAAAACGGCTGTCTCTCACAGAGTGACAGCAGTAGTCCTCAAGCAGCATCCCTCAAGTAGCACCATGAAGTCTGTAAGTATGCCAGAACCTAGTGACGACGTTGGGCATGGCCTGTACCATTTGATCGTACAGCTGTGCGCGGTCCACGATTCAAGGAACAGAGTTAGGTCATGTAATGTAGCTGTTAGCACTGATCATTTATCAACAGGCGCACACACTTCAATGGTGTGTGTGATTTCAAGGATGAATGACCAGGAGAGTGTTTACATGGGAAGCAATAATTTTTGTGGTAAAATGTTCGAGATTAATCACAGGTCGGCGATACTCTTTTTCGTTTCATTCCTGTTTCGGTCGAGGACTTACGATTTAATATTGAGCTAGAAAACGTAAGTAAGGGATAAGTACTCCAAAGAACACGTACTTGGCCCTTCAGCCCACATAAGGAGTCATTCTTCGCTGTGCAGACTTGCTACTGACTTCTCTTGAAAGCAACAACAAAAATGTTGATCTGTTGATGTGTTGAAATGTTGATCTTCTAATGATCTGTGAGCGCTGTGTGTAGTGTTACCAGCGCGTACCATACATCAAAATCGTTTACGCCACCATACTTCGAGGACGTCTGCTATCCAAAATAATGGACAAGACTTCTTGAGAAGGTGTCCACGGTTTAATTTCTTCTATTGGTTTCTTATATGATGTCTGACTGATCATAATGCCAAGCGCGTGTGATCACTGGCAAATATTTCGTATTACTTAATGTATGCATCATCATCATCATTATTTACAGTTCTTCGCTCTCGTCGCCGTTGCCTTGTGTGTTGTCTGTCCCAGCAACGCGGGCGTTGTCCCGGCAGCAGCTCCAGTGTTCGCCCCAGCTTATGGTTACCCTGTGGTCCATCACGCTCCTGTCGTGGCCGCCGCGCCTGCTGCAGTCTACGCTGCTCCAGCAGTTGTTGCTGCCCACGTCCCTGCCTTCTCTTACTCCTACTCCACCGTGACACAGACGCATCATCCAGTGGCTGCTGCCTTCATTGGGAAGTAACCCACGTATCAACCGATGGTCGAGAAGCGTTGCTATTCTTGGCGGCGTATGAAGGTTGTGGTCTCCACGAATAAATGGCATATGTGTGTACATATATCTTGTACCTGTCTTCATGGCCCTTGGGACATAGCAGCCCGTTTCAGGGCGACTCCGATATATGTTGCTCAATCTTTCTAAAGCGACAGGTTTGGCGAACTTATTATGGCAAGGCCCTCTTGACCGCTATAACAATAGGAATTCCAGTTCAACAGTTCCACGTCCAACCACAACGTGAACTTTTGCTGTTGTACGTTATCTTATGTACTCGGTGCCACATATGTAGTACATAAGAAAAAAAAAGAAGATACCATGGTCCACGAAGTCGGGATAATATGGACAATTTGGACACAGAACACGCAGACAACAGTACTTCCAACAGCGGTCCTGGAGAACCGATACGGAAACGTACGGATCTCTAAAGGTTCGTGAGTCGCTAAAAAAAACTGTCTGAAATAACCACAGACTCATTAGAGCAGGATAGGTTTCAAAACGGTGTAAACATCCTAAGTGAATCCTTGTGAGTTCCCATTAACCTTTGCTCTGTTTGATATTTTCTCCCAAGTCGCTTAATCCGGTGACCGTGTAAAATCCTGTGACGTCACACTTGCTCTGTTTCCCGTGTTTACAAGCCCACGGACGTGGCAAAACAGTGGGATTCCTCGATCCTCGAGTGGGATTGCACTGTTCCTCTCACCTTCTTATTCGAGAACAAAGGAAGGCAAGGCGTTTCTTATCCTGCATCATCCTCCTCCAGAGCAAGACATTCGCATATCAAGCACGGCTCGCAAGGACACTGTTCTATATAGGTCCGAGCCTAAGGATTTTTATCGTTGAAGGAGGCCGCTAGCAGATTTTGAGATTGAATGCACGCACTTGCACCATTATTTTGGAATTCAGGAGGCAATTAGAGTAGTAGTAGAAAAAAAAGAAAGAAAGAAAACAGCTATCGAATATACATAAACTGGGTAGCGTACGCCATTTATCATGAAGACAGTCATCTCCAGCAACCATCCTTGTTGAAGCTCACGTGTTGCTGTCTAGAACTTGCGCTTTGCCAAACAACTTGTTCTTTCAGATCGGCTGCGAATTCATTATGCAAGATAAACTGAGAAGCTGCATTTCGTTTGCATGCATATTGGTTCGCCTCCTCGCACCCTGGTATAAAAGCCAGTGAAAGCTCTATTTAATGCGACAGTTTGAACAGTGAGTGCCGCTTGTGATATCGGAGGGAAAGCGGATACGAAACGGTAAGTCAATTGGAAACTGGCGTTTAAGCATCCGTAAAGGTAACTATATTTGGGCTATCGGTAAGCAAAATAATAGTAGAGAGACATTTCCCCAGCAGCGGTCATACCATCGTATGCAGCATTCCAGGGTCCTATCTACAAGATGAAGCATTGCAAGAGTGAACATTTTGATGAACTAATAATATCAAAGCGTCTTATTTATTATTTTCTTCTAGGCTTGAACAGTGCAGGCACACGTCAGAGGCGACAACGTGCTGATGGTGCTCTTGATTTGAAAACAAAAGAAAAATAGTGAGGGTGAAAAAAAAAAACATGCAATAACGCTATAGCAAAAAGCGTGAAGGAACGTTCTGCATGCTTGCATCAGTAGATGGCTCTAGACCTCGTGAATATGCTACACTTGGTAGCGGGTCCTCTGGTAAGCGACTAATCGCCCCAAGCGTGAATGTTTGTTGAATGTCACAGCACAGAGGCTCGTCGTCGTGATTATTCTGCATCCTTGTCAGGATTTTAAGAATTCACTTTATAAACACAAATTTACAGCTTAACGCAGTAAGAACCAACCCGACCCCCCGTTCCCGGCCTCCTTGTTCGATACCTGCTTTACAAGGTCGAGAAAGTTCAGCCACCAGAAATAACAACAAAATAATATGCGCTCATAGTCATTAGAGTAGGCAATACGATGCATTATGAACTTCACTTTTTCGAAATGCCGTCTTCGTTGTACGTATATATGTCGAACGCCGCCATGACAGCAGTGCGCTGCTGTTTCGCTTTACTTGGAGCTCATCAGCAGTCCGTATGTGGGCGACGCTCGTAAGGTGGCCTCAGAAGGTCACGAAGGTCCGAAGCCACCTTACGAACGACACCTACCAAAGCCCTGCTGATGACCCCCAGGTAGCGTGAAACAGCTGTCCAGTGCTGGTATGGCGACGTCCGACTCAGTCCGAGCAGCCCTGAGTTTCAGCTGTATTCTCTACTTTAGTATTCCTTATATGTGTTACATATAAAGCGCGTTTGGCTGGTTGTTACTATGGGTAAGAGGAAGAGGTTGAATCATCTGATGATTCCGCGAGTCTCACCGGGACGAGTGCGTCCTGGGCCGACTTCACAAGGAACTGTGCCGACGTACGCCTTAAACCTTAGGGGAAAGCCCCAGGTAAAACCCCTTACAGCCCGCCTCCAAGTTCTTGGAACGTTCCCCGCAGCTGATAGGGAGAGGGCGCTGAGTCCACTTGGCCATGCCACTGATAAACGTACGAAACGCAAACACTGCTCCATAGTCCCATTTATGGCGAGCTAACTCACCATAACTTCTACTTTACCTAACCAATTCCTCATCTTTGATGCGTGTTGAGCGATGATGAGCACTGTTTTCTTTTTAGATGCGTGTCCTCATCGTGAGCTGTTTGTTGGCCACCGCCGCTCTTGTGAACGGCGCTGCACTCCACCCTGAGACGGAGGGTTACCATCATTCCGTGTCTCACTACGGAGGTGGTGGCTCTACCCAGACCCATGTACGCCATAACCTTAACGTCTACCCCAATGACGATGGTACCGGCGCTTACGTCCACCAAGAACCTGGCCGCCTCTCCTACAGTACCGCTCGTCTCGGTGGCGCGCACGTTCGGGGTCCATCCGTTGCTCAGGTCTTTGCTCAAGGAGGCTACGGTGGCGGATTCACACACGGAGGTCTCGGCCTAGGTTACGGAGTCACACACGGAGGTCTTGGTCTCCGCTATGGAGTCGCACACGGAGGTCTTGGTCTCGGTTACGGAGGCCTTGGTTATGGAGTCACGCACGGAGGTCTTGGTCTCGGCTATGGAGTCGCACACGGTGGTCTTGGTCTCGGTTATGGAAGCCTTGGTTATGGACTCACGCACGGAGTTAGTGGTGTAGTCTCTCACGGCGTTGGAGGAGTCGTTACCCACGCTCCCGCTGCTGGTGTTGTTGCTGGCACCGGCCTGGCTGGTTACGGAGGTCTCTACGGTGCCGGCCTTTACGGCTCTGGCCTTTACGGTGGAGCCTTGTACGGCCGTGGTCTTGCCGGTGGTCTTTATGGTGTGGGCTATGGTCTGTACGGTGCTGGATCTGGCCTTTACGGTGCCGGTTACGGTGGATTGTATGGTACTGGCTACAGCGGCCTTTACGGCGCTCGTTATGGTGGCCTGTACGGTGCTGGATCTGGCCTTTACGGTGCCGGTTACGGTAGCCTGTACGGTGCTGGTTACGGTGGCTTGTATGGCACTGGCTACAGCGGCCTTTACGGCACTCGTTATGGTGGCCTGTACGGTGCTGGCTACAGCGGCCTTTACGGTGCTCGCTACACTAGCCCTGGCTATGGCGGCGGATACTCCAGGGCATTCCTGTCGAAGAACACCAACTCCCTGAGGCAGTTCGCTGGTCTGGACGGTGATTACCTCGCTCACCACCCAGAGCTCCACCAATTTCAGCATGAAACCGTTCACCCATGAGAAGAGAGAAGAAAAGAAGAGGAAGAAAAATTGGCGCTCCCCCTCTCCCCATGGTGTGGCACGTCAAGACGGTGAACAACTCCAATTGTAAAAAAAGAAAGAAAAGTATTTATTGTTCCTGTGTTTGAAGAATGTGATTGATGAATGAAATAAATACAAACGCAGTAAACACCAAAGTAAAGCAACAACTTTACTGGTAAAATGTGAAACAAGTGCCATATATAAGTGTATCTATCCCCCCCTTTTTTTTTTTTTTTTTTTTTGTNGTCGCGCAAGCCGCCGCCTTTGTATTAGAGTGGGTTCATTGAGCATTGATTACAGGGTTCAAAACATGCAAAATGTATTGTCGCTGCGACGAGAAGTGCGAAAAGTACTGTACGTTTAACCTAGTCTTATTAAAGCCTGCCTGAAAAAAAGAGAAAAATAAAAGAAGAAAAAGCTATTTCCAAACAAGTACAGGCAAGTATTATGTGAGAAGTTACAAAAGTTTGTTGTCTATGAGTGCAGTATCTTGTTGACAAGCAACATTCCAATTGATAGGTACAGGCTATTGATACCTCTTGAGCAGTCGAATACCTGCGCACGTCGAGAAGGGTACAGTGCTGGAGCACGCCCTCTCAAGCGGTTACTCCACCGGAAAAAAAAAAAAGAAAGAAGAAGAAACAGTCAGCTCGCATGTTCGGTAGACTACTGCCAAACACTGTGCTTGTTTGCAGTGCGCATGACAGGCAATGCTTGCTACAACACATTGCATGCAATGTGCCAGCTCACACAGTGCAGTGCAATACGTGTGAGAACCACTGCAACCATGATGCATGGCTAGATTTCCCTTATGCCCTCTTGGGCGCGTTCCTGGCCACGTTGCAACTTCACCTGTTTGCGCTGTCCCAGTCCATCATCACAGCAAAGCGCATCTGCCTGAGACCGCCACAAGTGTATTCTTTTCTTCCGTTCAAAGGGATACCATTCTGCAGCAGAGATCCAGTACCAGAATTATAGTTTCAGTTCTTTGCTCTCTCTCTCTGTCTGAGTACTGCGTTTCTTTCACTCTGGTTCCAGGGAGGTTGTGCTGAACACGAATGTATTTTAGGGGGAGTATATTCGTTGATCATACAAGAGGATGTCTTCTTCGGCCTCTGGATTCGGTTCCTCATGTTGTTAATGCAGCAGCTCATAACTTGATTTCAGTCAGGAAGCGATCTTGAAAGCGAAAATGAAGTTCTACGGGAACTGCCGCTTGGTACCAATTGCGTCCCAAGAAGTAGAAGCCAACTCTAAAGCTGGTACGACCTGAGAAAAATAGAGCCGGATTCGGCGGGTGGTGCACGGTTCTCCCGATTTCAACGCCCCCGTATCGTTTCCCCCTCGGCGATTCCCCCAGCTTGTTCCCCCCACTCCCGTTTCCCCCGGCTGGATTCCCCCACCCTCGCCCCCTCTACAAAGGGACTTGAGCATGGCAGTGTGGGAGTAGTCACCTCTTTTTAGATAATTTTGCCTTATGCTGGTAGTCGTAAATGGGGGCGAATC
>JARGYV010123584.1:0-11995 GCA_029532675.1 Ornithodoros moubata | reverse complement strand
TTTTTTTTTTTAGCGCTCTGGAGTAGCCGGTTCCTGTTCTCTGGGACTTCCGTCTCCATTTTTTTTCTTCCTCAAATTTCAATTTCAATTTCAATGACTCTCGAGTTCTCTCGGGACCTTTAAGTGACAGTAACTTGAGTAGAACTGCTGTACCTTTTACACCATTGAAAGAGGAAGGGAAAGCACACAGAGAAACAAGATCAACAAAAAGTCCTTTAAACTGCAAGCACTTTGGAGACCCTGCGGCAGAACTGCAGAACATCGACAGGTGCTTCGATTCTTCGTGAAATTCGTCACAACCGCCTGACTGCTCCGTTCCCTGCGCACAACTAGGGCCGTGAGTCTTACGTTACATAACAGTGTTACAGCTCTAGGGGTTCCATCACGAAAGAAGCTTAAGCTTGGGCACAAAGAGAAACGGACGGAGAAATGGCCCCAGCTCAGGATTGTCTCGTGACGGAAATCTTTCTCCAGCTCGCTGACATTTCTGCTATTTTATCAACTGTATAGATAACCAGCGGTTCTTCTTATCCTTCTTTTTTCCTTTTCTGTTTTTCAGAAGTTCGAAATGTCGTAAGAAAGGGCCTGCTGTTTCGAAATCTTTTGCACCTTCCTTTCCAGTTCCCACTACGTAATTGGATGCGCAGTCAATACCTGAATGCTGAAGGGCCACTCCCGTGAAGCTCGACGTTTAAATTGCAGTATATAAACACGAATAATATGTGTCGGCTCTCTTTTTTTTTGTTATTTTACCACTTTGAAAAACGAGCTTGAGGGATCTCCGAATCTTCGTTCTTTAAAAACAATTCTGCAATAGCCACGGAAAGTTGACTTTCTGCGGACATTACTGGAGCGTGGATGACATGCAAAAATCATACTAAAAGGGCATGCTCACCTCAACATTGTTATGGTGAAACAGTGCCGAATAAATTTACATCTAATCCAGGACACCATTGTGAAGGCAGGTACGCAATGACGTTAACGGCAGGTTAACAATAAATTATACAAAAATATACGTCCTAACTTATAGCAATTACCACGTGCAATAAACTAACACACAATACCCCACTTATACACCACTTAAACATCGCTTAAAGATACGTATATCGCGCATAAATATATCACTAAAAATAAACTGCTGCAAAATACATCATTAACTTATCATCACGGTTTCAGAATATATCCTATAATCTGACAAGGCGGATGAGCACATGTCAGTGCAAGACTACGCCACGGATAACGTGTGAATGTACCCAGTGCAACGCTTCACGATTGTTACAAATGATCGTGATTGCCTTCATTGCTTTTTGTTATCTGTGTTTTTGGTGAAAAAAGGCAGAGGCCGTGTTTGTTTCATTGCTTCTATTTTGATCAATAATCATGCACATTTCACAGTCATTAATATTATTACCGGCACACGGGCTTCCCTTTCGTTCACACCGATAATCACTGCTAGTAGAGAGTAGAGGCACCACTCACACCGTCTACGCTGGTGCACCATTATTTTCCCTTGGGTTTGCGTGGGAAAAAGTAGTGCACTTAGCGACGACAGTCAAACAGAGTGATATCTTCCAGTGCTTAGATTTGTTGGAAACGTTATGGGAGAAGCATACTTGGACAAGATAAGCTTGTCAAAGTATGCTCCTCCCATAAAGTTTTTAACAAATCCAAGAACTGGAAAATATCATTCGGTTTGACCGCACCCGCTTCCTCTACAACACACTCTTTCTCTCTCTCTCTTTGACGGTTGGCGTCAAGTGCACTACGCAATCCAAGGGAAAACAGCAGTGTGGTGGTGATGATACGGCTTGCCGTAGAAAATTACAATCAGAATACAACATGTAATCTGTAATCAAAGAAGGCACACAGTTCAGAAACTATTTTCCACCTCGTACTTATTCGGCTAATGAGGTTCCAGGGTTTGGGAATTACATGCGGCAGCAGATACTCGACTTCTGACTACCATTTACCCCACGTAAACAAGGTGACCGATCGCAGACGAGGAATTTTGAAACATTTATCTTTAAACGTTGATTTGTTTTACGCTATATTTCTGGATATTAATTTTTCATTATATATTTCGGATTTTTGAGTGATTATTTTTGAGCGGAGATTTGGAATAGTATATTTCCGGCGATTAATTTTTCACGATTTATTGTTAAGATGTTATTTGTGACGGTTTCAGAGAGTTTTTTTTTGTGTGTGTGTGTGTGCGTGTGTGTGTGTAAGCCAGTCATAAGCCCGAAAATTAAAAGGCGCACGTTCCAAAAGCCGAAAAGTGAAAACACCAAATGGATCTGACTTGTCGTCATTTCAGATTAACATGTTTCCTGTCTTTGGCTTACGAATTAGCTGTGGCCATTTAAAACATGACCGCCGTAAAAGAAAAAAAAACACTAAATGGCAAGGCGGGGTTCCACTACTATGTAGTAGAGGTGGTAGTCTGATTACCACCACCGCAGTGGGTACGATGAGAAAAATTGAAGAAGTGACATACGCACACACACACGTCATATCAGGGAATGATCCAAGATGATTAAGATGTCACACTCGCATAACCTTCAGCACGGATATAAGTAAATATGATATGGGACGCACACCCTTGGTGCTTACAAACGGGCTAAATATTAGAGAATAATGAGCTTTGTAGTGGTCAGTAACGTGACAAACAGCTAACTAGTGAGCCACTTGGGACTCGCTCGACAAGTAACGAATTTCGTATACCTGGAACCCTGAGCATTCGGTCCAGCTTTGAACGAACAAGTTCACCCAGCACGACACTCATTCATGTAACCTGCATGAACCACCCGATGACCTCTGCTCTATTAACGCAAGTGGCCGGGAAAAGTCTCCCACCATTCGGAGTATAAGTGAAAAGAAGACGTAAAAAAAGGCAGGAAACGCAATCCCACACGCGAAAGGAGAAAGCGCTCAAACGGAAAGGGATCGCCGAACTCGGAACGGGTGCCGAGGAAAAAAGAAAAAGTGTTACGCAGTCAAACAATTTGGCCCTGTTCATTCTTTTCTCAGTGCCTATTTACTACATTCCATCGGTTCTGGAGAGGGGGGTAGCAGCTCGCTATAAAACGAGCGCTGCCTGCTTCACAAGTCACAGTGCACCTTCTGGTATTCCGACACTGCAGAACTCCCTCCCGTACTAGACTACCCAAAGGTGAAGTTGGCAAAATGGTCTCCCAGGTGAGTCGGAGTACCCTCTTCCGCCCTGCGACGTTGCATTGCCCATGGGCCGCAGCAGAAATTCGAACACTGCCTTATATGTATTCGTAGCGGTGAAACCGCAAGTGTGACTTGTAATTAAGAGCAAAAATCCCGATAATTTATTTTCGCCTATCGTGTTTGTTTGCTCTTAAGTGCAAGTACTAGCTCGCCTTCATCCTATTCATTTCGCTGTTAGTAAAATTCTGGACAGAAAAGTCTCACCTCCATAGCTGTCCTGGAGCATAGTTTCGAAGGCCGGGTCACCTAACTGAATTACTTTACTCATCATTTTAGTGTTCTCCCTCTTTCGTTATCTTCATTCTATGCTTTGCACAAGTATGAGGTTGCACTGAAAAAGGATAAGGGAAAAACCTTCCGCGATATCTGGGACCGGCCATGCGCACATCAATGATTACAGTTCTGATATCATAACACTGACCTACATACCACCTATAAACAGGGCTCTGATATTTCATCATGTCAATCTTTTTCTATCTCTAATTCGCAGACATACCCTTGACAGCGCTCAAGGATGTGTATGCAAAATGCTTCTTATCATATCATTTAGTTTCTTATCTCACTTTTCAACAGAAAGGGACATAGGGTAGTCCGAGTCCAAATTTCCAGACAGCTCCCAGATTGTCGTCGTCGTTTCATGCTACTCCTGATTCAAACAAACGCCGATCGTGCTAGCAAAAAGGAAATAATAGTGGACGTCTCCGGGAAGACTTGGTCTCGACGAAGGCGTCCTTTAAGCGTCGACTGTTTCGATTTTCACTTCTTAAAGTGTGACACTTTACTAATAGCGAGCTGCCACGTTCTAATTTCGTAATAAATTACTATGCTCTTCCTTCCATCCCATGTCATGTTGCACATCTACACCAACATAAACAAACGAGAGACCAGCTTCCACCGAAAGGTGGTCGTCATTTTCTTTAATTCTACTGCACGCTGCATGTTCTCTCAAACTGCAATAAACACCTCGTGACTTAATCTCCCCTAACCTTACATATATAGCCCTTTGTAATATCTGCATATGTATATAGTCATACATGAGGACGGTGACAGCATATCGGTTATATTGCGCACAAGCAATAGCTCGTATTATTACATATACGTATGGTCATCAATATCTGCCATTCCGCACATGAGACTATATACTCAATACTCACAAAGGAAAAAGCAGAAGAAGACGAAGACTCATATACTTTCATTTGTTTTAGCCACTGATGTCTCATCATAGTTTGGATGACCAGCTAGCTTCTGTGTCACTGAGACGTCAATAATCAGATAATATCTCATTTAACAGCGCTACACTTGAACAGAGAAGCTAAGAGAGCTATTTCAGCAAGCTACGTACCTTCCTTATTATTCTTCCCTGTGACTGGGGACTATACACAGATGTACATGTAAAGGAAATCAATGCGCACAGCTAATTTCAGCGTACATGACGGCACAGATGCAGAGTAGTGGGTTAACACAACCGTGACCAACTGCACTACAGATTTCACTCACCTACTCCTCATCCTTGCAAGCCCAGAAGTTGATTTCTTTCCGACTCCGTCGCGGGCGCTCAAAGCGGACGTCATGACTGGCGAATGCGGCCTTCTTCAGCCAGACATGACGCTGCAGTTCTTTGTTTTGAAGCATCATTCATGAATGAAGAACGTAATGGTTAAAACAATAAGTGGGTGACGAGTACATACCCCTGTGCTCTTCACCCTCATTTCAGCACGGCAGAAGTGAGAGTGCTGAGCTGTACACCCCGAAAAGCTATAGCATATCTCTAGCTATGTTACCTCTCCCCCGGTAGCAATGTGGGGGAGGTACGCATTGTTACTGGCACCGTGTGTCGTAGATTTCCGGCGCACGTCAAAAGATCCCCAGGTGGTCTAAATTATCCGCAGTCCTACCCTGTGGGGGTGCACCATGCCGCCAAGCAGGCAGGCAGACCGCACCCGCTTCCTCTACAACAAATTCTAATTCTTCTTCTAGCTATGTTAGAGAATAGAAAAAGAAAAGAGAAGCTATAGCACAGCATGTCCTGACTAATGGCCAGAGAGGGGAAGGCAGAAGAAGAAGAAGGTCGTTCCACTGGAAATCCAAGGGATTTACGCGGAGGAAACGGCAGAACAACAAGTGTAACGGTATACCTAAAAAAAAGCGGCCAAACGCTGGTGAATGAAAAACAGTTGTGCAAGTACAGTGTAATCAAAGCTAGTGACTGTCTTGTCCCATGTCAACTGCGGAGTTTCAAGCAGAAGACGCCCACGTGTGTCCAACCGTACTTCATAGTCCGGAGTTTGTAGTTAGCTTCACCCCACTAACGCTTAATCTTTATCAGTATTCTACAACAACAAATAAAGAAGCCTCAAAGCAGAACCGTCTGCTGCCCAGTGCACGCCAATGAAGCGCCCTGACTCCTCCAGCATTTGACCGATCCGACGGTCAGAGAGAACAGTTTTCACAAGCACGTTCATCTGGTCAGTTCCGGTCTACATAACGAATCAGGTGAAACGAAAGAAACGTTTCCTCCCGCTACACATGGTTGGTCACTGTTCTCTGAAAGCGGACTAAATTGAGCATAACCAGTATTTATCGGCGCCTTTAGCCAAGTCGAGACGGAAGTAGGACTACAAACTGCGCTCGCCTATTTACTTTTGTGTGTTCGAATTTCGGGAGCGTTCTTCAAATGCTCCGTCAACAAAGTGACCCTAATGGAAGCGATTAGGTCTAGGTACGCCTTAGTTCCGCAAACCGAGGGCGTCAAGACGGAAGCGAAACGCAACAGTAATTGTGTCTAATCTGACAGGAATTGCCGTAGTTTTCGCTTTCGTCTTTGATTTCTGTTCGCAGCTGTCGCTGATAACAAGTCTCACAGGTATTTCGATTAAATTTCATTCTTGTATGAAATTCTAGAACATGCCACTAGTGGTCTCACAAAATTGGTGCCTCTGTCACCGCACTAGGTTATGCCGATAACGTTCCTACGTTACTTAAGACATGATAGTGTTATGTAGGCTCCTTCGTGCAGTTATGTAGGCTATTCGGGAGCAGACTGCGACTGTTGCAGCACTGGTGTCGGTTGAGGAGAGATGCGCAGCTATAGGAAGTGGGTTCTGGGTTCGTTGACAGTTACTGAGGGTCCTCAGGGAACATTAGATTCGAACGTGCGCCCGCTTAGCCTACCCATACAGCTTTCTCTGACTGGCTAAGAGCAATACAAACGGAGCCGTGACAAGCCGACGCACAGCATGTTACAGTACGACCCCTGTACTACTTTGGGTTCACCTTTCCTTGCAACAGGGTGCCTCTTCCTTTTGATGCCTAGTCCATCCAGACTTCGTTGTACGAAACCTTTCGCAGTGTTGACATACGTTATTCTGTGTTTTGCTGATCTATGCTCGCTTTGTGCGCCTAACGCATGTTTTTCTCCTTACATTTCCCATCTCAGGTATTTCTCGCTTTGATGGTAGCGGCCGTTGCGACTCTTTGCTACGCCGGTGGCCATGGAGGCTATGGCGGCGGATATGGAGGTGGTGGGCACAGCACGGTGCACCGCAAACAGGACGTGAGTGGCCGCTCTGTGTGCGTGTGTGTGTGAAAGATCCATAGTATGTGAGTTCTATACCGGAGCAAGAATTGTTTCTGACTTGAACTGAACCGACACTCTAGCAGTCATTCCAAGCCGGACCGTAGCGAGCGGAACGCGGAAGACCAGCGAATGTAACCAGCCTAATAACTTTTGTGTCTCTTTCTTTCTTTTTTTTTTTTTTGCCATCACCATAAGCAACAGCTCTCAGTCAGTGACTCATCTGAATCGGATATGTATAGCGTGCATACTTAATTTTGAACCGAGAAATTGCACTAGCCCCAAAAGACGTGGAATTTGGCATTGCTGAAATACGTCCCAGGTGCCCTCAAGGAAATTTGCGCGGCCCATTCATACCAGAAGACATTCGGTCATGCCTTTGCATATAGAAGGTTAGCAACATGACTTACATTGGCTACTAGTGCCTTCTACGTGTATAGAGCACGGAGATGGCAAAAAGGATGCACATCAACGCCAGCGTTCGGACGTAGAACCCATCTTCAGATTCATACGCTAAAGACACAGCTGCGATACCACGCCCAATTACACCCCGGACGCTCTTGGGCACTCGCCATGATGCATTTGCCACTAGATGTTACGGAAGGTCGAGTTATTTTGAAATTTTAGGCGTTATCTTCAGACTGTGTCGCATGATCGCTGAGCCCTGGGGTCATAGGAGGGGGCATAGGAGCAAGCAGCAACGAGAGCGGTAGGAAGGCAATGCCAGTAGTAGTTATGACCAGTGCCTTATACTGTATCAACGCTCAACTCATAGAGTACAGTGGGTGATGGCGTTCAGCGTCGCCAGAACTACCGCCGACTGCACGTACATTAAGATTACTTCATAAACTCATGCATAGCTATGAACCCTATTCGCGAAGTCTCGATGCTTCATGCGTGAATGCTTTCAAGTGGCTATGACTCTTCTCACCGCTCATTTTTCTGCGTGGAGGTTCGATGCTTTCTTAACGCTAAAGGCTTGTCGACAGGACCACGGCAACTATAAGTTCGGCTACCACGTCACGGACGGTCACGGTGCTACTCACGGCCGTCAGGAGCACGGTTCAGCTCACGGTCCCGTCTATGGCTCTTACTACCTGGGTGACATTGACGGGCGCCACCGTGTGGTGCAGTACGTCGCTGACAAGTGGGGCTTCCGGGCTATGGTGAAGACCAACGAACCTGGAACCAAGACCAGCCTTCCAGCTGCGGCCCCCTACGTTTCGGCCAACGGCAAGCACGTCCCTGCCTACGGCCACGGAGGAGGTTACCATGGTTGAAACCTTTCTGGGTCTTACTTGACGAGATACCTCGGTCAGGGGCTTACTGCAATTCGTAAGTGTGACATCCTCAATCTCTGTCTTCTGAATTGAAACTCGAAACTCGTTCATTAGCGCTTAAAACAGTTCAGGTCGAGACCTCGCTGTTAAGCGTGGAACGATGCATCTGATGCGTTCATTTCTAATAGTTAGAACATGAAGGCACCACGCATAGACGACTCCGCCCCCGGGCAGGTACTTTTCCTAGTGCTTATAAGGAAGATTCTACCAGCATTAGCACAACATGTGACGGAACTTGCTTACATTTTTCTCTTACCTGCTTGTGCACAGCCATGGCGTGTTATAGAACTTCTCCACCTCGTGCCTCTAGTCCATCAACTGCATTGGAATCAAGTTAACGGCGGCTGAATATCACAACACATAAGTTGGGGTCCCGGGTAGAGTCAGCAACGTTTCTTGCACTTTGCAACCTAACAGTACCGACAGCTGCCGTTGTCGCTGTATTCTTAATGACGTGCGTGGTCTTTCTAGATCACTATTTGTATCGCATGTAAAATCCCTGGGCATTTGAGGATCTAAATCCCTCACACTGTCGATCTAGTCGCCCTGCCCTGCTTCGTTCGTGATAAGTACTTCTATAATCACAAGAGGCACGTCTTTATGAAGTTATTCTGACACTTTTTAATACCAATTTCAGCCGGTAAGCAGCACATAGTCAAATATATGATGCAAGCCAGATGTACAAAGTACCTCTCTGCGTCAACGTAACAAATGATTGTTCTCCCGGACGGCATGGGAAACGCTGCTGCTCTAATTAGCTTAACGTAGCGCCTAGTGGTTCTTACGTACGGGCAGTTAAGGCCTGTTCCGACTTATAGCGCTATGCTGCAAAGCGCTAGAAAGCAGCGCGCAAATATAGCGCTTATTTTCTTCTTCTTCTTCGCACTTGAAGCGGGAAAGCACCAGCGCTAGTTTTCTGGTTTCGCGAGATTTCAGTGGTAGGCGTGAGCCTGAGCGGCTGATGGAGCCCTCCTATTGATCAACTGCAAACTTCGCGCTAGAAAAGTTGACGGGTCGCCAACTGGAGAAATCGCTATATTGTGGCGCTGCAAAGCGGTGAGAGGAGGAAAAAATAGCGCTATTTTCCGGCGCTTCGTGGTATAGCGCTCTATGTCGGAACAGGCCTTTATAGCGGCAATTCAAAGTGAATGGTATTATTTCGTTCTACTTGAGCTTTTTACACCAGAAGCACCGTCATTTCGCTTAGCGTGGTCCCAACTAAGCTTTGCTTTCGTTCGTTCTAGTTTCAGAGAATGGTCTTCTGGAACAGAAGCCAGCTCTCGCTGCTTTCTGTCTTGTCAGCGCAGAAGCTCACCTTGCTAATGCCAACTCGTTCTACGTCATGTTTCCAATACATATGTGTTCTCTGTTCTGCAACGTGTGTCACCACAAAAGACACTTGACTGTCACCGAAACAACATGCCCCAGGGCACTCGGAATGTTTTGCTGCTGTTCTCTGTGAATTGTCCAGCGCTGCTTGCCTGCGCTTTTGTTGTAACGTGTGCTGAGAAGAGGTATATTTTTAGATAATGTACATATCTAAAAGCCGCTAGTGTTCGTGGCGTTACGTTTGCCGAAGATACGCGATGTGTATTCTTCACTTTGTATCACCTGTAAATAAATATTATGTGGCTTCCAACTTTTTTTGTATTTATTTTTTCATTCAAGGTCATTGCGCTGTTAATAATAGTCCATGCATGGCACCTCGTCCTTAAGGAACCTCAGTACGGCCGAAAGCGCTTGGTGCCGTTGCTCACTCGCCTCTCAAGGTCTGACGGCTAGGCGTGAAGCGCCTGCAGGACTTCAGGATGCGTTCTGTATCCTCTCGGGTACCGCATACAGAGCAAGCGGGCGATTCAGCGGCTCTAATCTTAAATAGGCAGGTGGCACCCAGAGGAACATTCAGTCGAAACCGGTGAAATACTGACTCCATGGGTCGTGGCAGCTTTGTGGGGAGACAATATGAGTAGTCCCGGTCCATTCATGCAAGAAACAACTCTTGCATCTCGCCGCTTAACCATATGCTTTTCGCCGTCTGGTCCCGTGTGGACTGCAGGAAACTGCATTTTCCATCTGGTGCTAGGAAGTAATTCGTTTTCGAGGGCCTTTTTCGACGAGTTTCTTTGACTATTTTGTCGGCTTCTTCATTTGCGCGTATTCCGCTGTGACCGGGTACCCACCAAACATGCCGCCAGCCTTGGCAGGCAGACCGCACGCCTCCCCCTGTTAACGATACACCACCACCACCACGGGTACCCACCGGAGAGTCCTTTAAGCGTTGCCGAGATAAACTCTCGAATCGTGTCATTTACACTGGATACCAGGGACGAGCTTATGGTGTGTTGTGCACTGCTTGTACGCCGCGTTTGGAATCGGAGAATATTATCCGGGAGAACGGTGTAACCACTGACTCTATATAATGCAAGGCTTCCTCAATAGGATACAGCCCGGCTGCCGTTGGGGATGTCCTGTCCATAATATTCTTGTCAAGCAGTTTAATCTTCATCATCAATCTGGAAGGTTAATTGCGAAGCTCAGGGTCGAAGTTGTGATATGAAATAAATGAGGCCTGAGCCCACATTTGTATCGGCCCTCAGTCATATTGAGTTATCTCATGTTTCGGTCGCAGTGATTAGTACAACCCTCCTGGCGTCAGAATTGCGGCCTTGACACCGAGGCAACGGCAGTCAATCCCACCCCGCACCACGCGCTCATAGTGTTCGGAATTAATCCTTGGAAAGGCGGTGCACCGGTGGTGGTTATCTTTCGGCGGTTAAAATGCACACCCATATCCAACAGCCCCATCATTCCCTGCCCGACAGTGCTGTTGCTCTCGGGTACTCTAAGTGCGATTGTGACTTCTTCACCTGCCGTAGTATCCTATTTAATATGGGGAACCTCAGCATCTGTTAAAATCTTTTCAGGGACAGCGTGATTAGTATTTGTAAGAGCGCGACAATGACAGTCAATAGGATACGAAAAAAAGCCGATTCCCGATTTAAAGCTGCTTACTTTCTTCTATTGGTATTTTAAGATTGCGTGCTGCTTAAAGTCTGCCTCGCTGTCTTTTCGTGCTTTGTAAAGGAAAAAAAAAAGAAAAATAAGAACACCCTCATACGATAAGAGGAACATGGAAAACGCAGGAATGCTTGGGCCAACACAGTGAAAAGGCTAAAATGTATACTGAGCACGCGGAAAAATAATTTCGTCTTGCCGCATACTTTGCCCAAACTCAGCCGGTAATGGTCATAATGTCCAGTTCCACTGCTAGAATACTTGGCACTAAGTCAGACTGAAGTCTCAGTTGAGGGATCATGTTATGTTGATGATGAATAAGCTGAGGTGTTGATCATGAAACGATCAAACGAATGGCTAGCATTTTTAATACAGAGGAAAAAATAAACAGAGAAGAGAAAAAAAAGAAGACAAATGAATGAACATGAATCATACAGATAGGAAATATGAACCCTAGCAATGAATGCGGCTGGAACATGCATTGCGTAAAAGTTGGAGTGACTTTGGGACTGCGTTTATGCAATGTTTTTTTTTTCTTTTTTTCTTTTTTTTATCAGCCTGCAGATACCGAGTTTCCCCACTTCAGTATTCTCTGGTTACGTATCCGGCTTCTCCGCTCAAGTTCGCGGGTTCGATCTCGGCCAAGGACGATAGCACTGTTGGGAAGGTAGTATACCCGTGAGCGAGAATACCTCAGGGCTCAGTACGAGGCTCATTGCAGCCGACCTCTCACCCTGCCCTCCATCTTGGGACACCCCGGTCAGCCACTGGGCTGCTTGACATCCTGTAGCCTCCTTGTTCCGCTCACCATCTCCATCCCCCCCCCCCC
>JARGYV010123570.1:0-13642 GCA_029532675.1 Ornithodoros moubata | reverse complement strand
ACGAGACCGTCCCTTTAAGCTGCAGTTAAAGAGGTTTCCTTATGACTACCCTATAAGTCTGAACAGGAACTATGGACACACTAACCGGAGCCGCCTTTTTGTGAAGACCACGCCTGATATAGGCCTCGACTTCCGTGCCTTTCGTCCGCATCTTTGTGGCATCGAATACTTTGACCTTTTTCGAGGCAGCCTTCTTGCAGATAGTCCGGTGCTTCTCAATGCGGTCTTTGTCGAATCCTCGGCCACAGACGTCGCATCTTTCTTGGTTGGGACCTAGAGGGCGCTCCGAAGGGAGACAAGCCTTTGGAGTTGCCTTCTCAACAGAAGGTCCCTTTGCAGAGGTGGTCTTCCAGACTGGCGCGCTTTTTAATGTTGAGGCTGTAGGCTAAAAGTAAAAAAAGAAAAAGAAATATTGTCTCTCTGGCACTACTGTATGGACAATTAAAAGGGATATCCATTGTATGTACAGCCTCGCACAAATTTCAGAGAAAGGATTTGCTCAGAAAGTCCCCAAAATGGAATCGTTTCCATTGTTTCGCTAATGATGCTGAACAAATAAAAGTGAAGAAAGAGATGAGCTTACAAAAATTTAGACAAGTTTAAAGTAAATTTTCACTGGGGCACCATTATGTGGATAACCCAACAGGATTCCAGTAAACAGATGATGCTTAAACGCGTTAAAAGTGTTGGCAAACAGAGAGCACAAGTAATAAAAAAACAAAAATTTTCCTATAACCTCTAAACAGTCTCCTGCTCCCGAGATCACTATCAATGACAGCACCAAAAATTAGTTTCCTCTAACACAAGTCTTCACACACAAAAAAAATTTGTTTTTGTAGCTCAGAAAATAAAAGCACAACACACTTGGAGGGGTTATGTGGAAGAAACCGAGAAATAATTGTAAACAAGTACCTTAGAGGCTGAAACAGGCTTTCGAACAGATGAAGTCACAGACTGAGAAGGCGTTGCTGTAACCTGCACAACAGCATACCGAAGGAAGCCTCACACACATTCAACCGGAAGATTCAATTAAATTTGTCAAGACAAACCACCTTTTTCATTGGTTCAGGTGCTCTTGTCTTCACAGGAGACTCTGCAGCCTTTTTTTGCAATGAAGCAGCCGACTTCTTTTGTGCAGGAGGCACAGACTTTGGCACAACTGACGGAGCTGCTTTTGAGGCGACCTTGCTCAATGTTGTTGCCTGAAAAGCAGGGCAACAGCTGCCTTTAAATACTGCACATGTGCCGCTCTAATGTGAATACAAAATACTCAGCGAGGCCCGAAAGCTGATATGAGCTGAAGATGGCACAGACCGTGTTCGTGGCTGTTCCAGTAGCGTGGCGAGAGATTGACAAGTTTCGAAGTTGAGCAGTTGTCACTGTCGTGAGCGTTCCTCCAGCTGGAGATAGTGGCACTTCTGGACAGCGCATCAATTGTGTGTGTCCATTGAGCTTTGCAAGTCCAGGGGGACAAGTGCCATTTCTAATAGCAGGCTTGGTGGCAACTAAACGAGTACATTCCAAAGTAGGTTAACAAAATATGTCATGCATTATATGCCATAACTGTTAAAAGCCCATGCATAGAACAGAAGTAATTGTGATATGTTTCACTGTTGAGATCTCATTACAAAATACCTGCTACAGATAGTTTATAATTGGTATAATTGGTGGGTTAACGTCGCGATACAACTAAGATCATGAGCGACGCCACAGGGTAGGACTGCGGATAATTTAGACCACCTGGGGATCTTCTGACGTGCGCCGAAAAGCTCCGACACACGGTGCCCGTAACAATGTATACCTCCCCCACATCGCTACCGTCCTCAACCGGGATCGAATGAAATTCCAACATACCATTATTCTTTGATATCATGTTTGTGCCATTTGAAATGATATCACTTCCCACTCGTGGAACAGCAGCCAAAGGTCTTGAAGTAGGAGCTGGGATGCAACTCTTTGTAGGTCTGGGCAAACCACTCTTCATGGATTGCCTCTCCTGGAACTGTGCTCTCATTTGATCCAGGCGAGACATCTTGACTCATTCAAGAAACCTAGACCTTGATCTGTCAAACAAACAAAAGAATGTCCACGCATTTAACACGCAATAAAGGTCGCACGGATACTGGGAGCAGCAAAGGAAACACTTGACAAAAGTACGTTGTCATCCTGACGCGCGCGTACCCACTCGGCAAAAGGGCGACCTTGGAAAGATACAAAACAGCACTGCGCAAACGAGTACCTTGTACGAGTTACTTCCCACAGTTAAAGGGCTTGCCAATCTGTTATAGCCCGTAAGCGGACACAGTGGAGGAACGAGGAACCTCACACCCTTCCTCTAAAACCCCTCAAGCGAACGACGTGCTTATTTTAAGGACACAGCACCTGATGCCGAACATACAGCGGAAACACACAACATGGTTTCGAGGAAACAATCAGATCGGACCATAACTGTCGGCAAACCCTTTGAGGGTTCCTTGCCCCGGTTCAGGTCTGATACCTATAGCAGGCAACTTGTCCTAGCAATGCAAGAAATAGTTCGGCTTTTACCGACAAATGTCATTATTTTGCTCCGAGCAGTACGCCCATACATGAGTCACCGCCGGCAATCGCTAGGCCACCTCACACAGTTGTGTTCATAAAGCGAGAGGTGAACTCAGTCAGTGACAGTGGGTAAATAATACTCGTAGTAGAATCTGACACACAATTTCAAAGAACCTGACAGATTTCATAGCCATGTAAAAAAGCGTGGTGGCAAGAATACCGGAAACACACCGAAAGGGTCCCTGGCAAATGTGACGGTAATTACTTAAAACGGCAGCAGAATGCGTGCAGGTTGGTGGTACTCACAGTCTAAACCGCGGGTATGTCGAAGAAAGCACAATTGCCACAGAAGAATCACGCCTCTATAAGCGAAGAAGAAATAACATGCAGCCTCGAATAAACTGCCTAAAGAATTCAAGACTGCCGGAAGATTAAACAGACGACTCTTTCTTGGCCAATGACATGGAAGTAAACGTAGCACATGACAATAAGCAGCCAATGACGACGAGCAATTTCGGCAGGACTGGTCGGATGAACGGAGGGGGTTAATAATATTGAACATTCAAACTAGAAAGAAACAGGGAATTAATCGATGTAAAGCAACAAGTATCTGCACTCTAAGCACAAGGTAAAGGGCAGAGTCAACTATAATATACTGCTTGATGGCATCTGGTGGCTCCGGGCATTAAAATCGCTACGGGCATCTACAAAACTTTACAGAACAGCAAAATGATTGTATGCAGATAAAATAACTTTCGTCTTCTCTACAAGAGACAATTGACCTCGTCTTCCATTGTAACATCGCCTGGAAACAATGCTAATAATACTATAAACATTACAAAACAGAGTATTCCGCACGGCAGCAAATGACGTCAATCTCATAAGTATATAATAAACCTTACCGTTTGCGGTCGTGCAAAGTGCAACGCGCCTGCCGTTCCGATGCGTCACACGCACGTTCGCGTTAATACCTGTTGGGGTGTGAAAACATTGCACGATTTATGCAAATGTGCGTAGTATTCAGCGCATCTGCTGAGAGCCGTGCGTCTCACCGAAGTTCCTCGCGCATCCGCTGCATGTGCGCTGTAGCCAGCGCAGTTTGCGTGTGCGTCCGTCCATACACGTCACGAAAAAGAAAGAAAAAGAAAAATCCTGTCGGACTGTCAAGGCAAAGTGGCCGGTCGTAGGATGCAGCAAATGGCTATGGTAAAAAATGAAGTTGCTCAATTGCGCAAGTGCGCCTGCGGTACCCGTCTCGCAAAGTAGGCGGGCGGGGAAACCTGTAGACCCATCTGGCCTCTCCATTTTAGGGCAGTTGACCGCGTTCAGCTCAAAAGAAATTATACAAAAAGCAAAGCTTTGGCGATGCATTTGCGGCAGCGGCAGCTGAGGACAATATACAAAAGGAGAAAAGGCGATAGAGAACTCGTTAGTACCCTTTCGTGTTGATGCCTTAATTACGCTTTGTAGATAAGAATGGCACGATGACGAGATAACGATGCGTTATCCAATCGTCTTGCTGCACAGAGAATAGGGCTGGCCACAATGGCAACCTTGTAGAGTTCAACGTCTGTGCAGCTTGCACATGGAATACAGGCACCACTTTTTTCTTGTCATTCCCTTTCGCATTGCAGTGATAATGTATGTGAAGGTTATATGCACAAAAGGGGAGGGAACAGCATAGGAAAAGGTTAGCAGTACATGACTGGCCCGACTTCACCGGGTAATGAGCTCAAGACACTGGGCCAGTGCACGTCTTGCATTAAGGAAAGAAAAAAAAAAAAAAAAAGAAAAAAAAGCCTTATAACAGGTTTCACACCCAAGCAAGGAAGGGTTGTTTCATATTAAGTTCATGGTGGGTTGAAAAGGCATCAGACGCTTTTGCGCTTTTGCTGTCTTTTTTGTTTTGTAGTTTTTTACACTCTGGGTTTCTCCCATTTCAATGGACAGTGGTCAGTGGTACAAGAGTTATGTGGCACCTATTTAGGAAGCGATAAAAGTGGGGCTGCAATTAAATTTGGAATCACAGCACAAACTGTTGAAATCTTTGCACTTCCTGCATGAAAATAAACAATAAAATAAAGTGAAACAAAAAATATGTAACATTATGCACGAAAAAGAAACAAAAATTTCATAAAAGAAAGAAGAAACACACTTAGAAAATGTTTATTTAAATCACATATGCTTCCTTGAACGACTGCTGAGCCGTTGAAGCAAGTCAGATAAGACATACAACCTCATTCTCTACAGTTTGGTCTTAAATACGGTACTTCAAAAATTAAAATTTCCCCAATTAAAATCAACGCGGCTTCTTCAGACGCAGGCACGGGTCTTCACTGAGTCCGAAGACAAGCGGCGGACATTTCAACTGAGAACGCTCCCACACTTTCTTCTTGCTGGGGGAGTCAAGGTCTCCCATGCTTAACAAAAGAAAACACTCCCCAGAAGAAAGGGTAAGGCTGAATGGTGTATCAGGAGACCAATGGTGGCACAGGCAAGGCACCAAAGTACTTGAGCGCTTGGACAGCGTTCTCCAAGCTGATGTTGTAGACAGGATGAATTGTAACCTGTTAGCAAGAAAAAATATTTTCCTAACTGGTACAACGCAGAATGCGAAATACTAACAAAATGATCATCGCAGATTAGGGCTATGTAGTTCAGTTCCAGCTTATAAGCAGCAAAATACTTTGAAGAATGTTGATAAATATAGGAATTTTGTATGTCGAGGGAACAACTTTCAAAATCTCTTGTTTATAGGGTGAAAAATTCGTAGATTAATGAAGCCCTGACAGAGCTTATCTCTAAAGCACCAGTGCTTTGTATCTTTTGCCATGCAGAACTAGCCTTCAAATATACGACAGGTAATACACACATGAAGAGACAGACCTGAGAAATTTAGTTCTTCAGAAAAAGGTTTATGTAACGTATTGGTCATATGTGCGGTATATCGGCGTACACTTACGAGCTCATTCTTGGGGCTTCCCAACACCCTGCTCGTGCCCAGGATGCCTCCACCAAAGTGTTGAGCTACTGTGAGGCCACTCAACAGGTAGCAGGTGTGGTAGTAATCCCTAGGTCTGCATGGTAGTACGTGAGGAAATAAAAATTGCGCTATTGTGAACGTTCCGATGAAAACTTCATTTCCACGTACTTTCCTGGTTTGTCCACCAAGCCACCTGATGGGTCTTGGCAGCAGATGAGGATATACTCTTGAAGGGCATCTTGGTCAAACAACCAATTTTCCATACTCAGTGCTTCATTACCTACATGGCAGACAGGTAAATCTGGTAATATTCTATAAAGTGCCCTCTTTGCACAAAGCAGTCTTTTTTCTTGTGTAAGACGAGTGTACCAGAGGTGCAGCTTTTTCGTTTGCAGGTAATGTGAAATCCTAATCAGCATGTTCAAGAATACTTACTGGGAATCGAATTTTTTCAGCTGCTATCTAGGCCTCGTTTTTCTAGATCTTAGAACACTGACATACTCTCACTAAAGCAAAGAATAAAGAAATTATCTACTTCTTACCTAGAGCAAAGAGGACCTTGTGCAGAAGGGGAAACACGCCTCCTTGCCAGAAGGAGTAGCAGCCATCGACGAGTTTGTTAGTGCGACCCTGGAAACCACCCTCAAAGCGCATCTGTCGGTTTGTCAGCCACCTCTGAAAACACACACAAGTCTCTACATCAAGTTACTTCAAGAGAATTTGTATGACAAAAGAAGATGTACCTATAAGACACAATCCAGACAATGAAAGGAAGTCACTGGAAAAGCTAGACAGCTGCAGGTCTCGGACCCATACGTTCTGGATTGCTGGTCCAGGGCTCTACCATTTCAGAGCAGCTAGCATGCTTCTCCAGCTTTCAGAAATGTGCAACTTCTTTCTTTCATTATCTGAAAACACTGTGAGATTTTGTTTGCCTATTTTGTCCCTAATTGTGTGTTCAAGCCTCGCAACACAGGTTTCCAGTGCCATCACAGTCTAGGTAAACACTATGCATGATGTAAGAAGCCTGAGCTTTGGAGACAAATAGAATAAACAAAGCAACAGAGCTCATACAAGCAAAAAGTTGTTCCAACCTGAACTATGCACATTGACGTAATCTGGGGATGTGCCTGGCAAACTGACAAACTTTCACACTGGTGAAACGTGTACAGTTTACACCTAAAAAATATTTGATTGACGCCCTCTGTATGTCCCACACTTGCAGGTGCATCTTTTGCAAACCTTTCCCAGACCGTTTTGCCAAGAACACAAACGATAATCGAGGAAACTCTGCCATGAGCTCCACTCAGAACAGGAACTGGGCTCACCAATAACCTCTTGAGATCACATTTCGATTCCTGCTCCAATAAAACTAGAGACGCAAAACCGCAGAATGTGTATCCTCCATGAGCCTCCATTCCAGGTACTCCTCCGAAACCTCCCTCGTAAGTTTGGCACCTTTTGAGTAAAAAAAGAAACAGTTTACAAACTGGTGTCCCCTTATAAGCCTCCCCCATTTGCTAGGTCAAGTGAGAAGCCAAGCTAACTCAAGTCACTATTGAGCAGCAGGCGTTAATTCTCTCTGTCAGTTGAATCATTGCAAATTAACTTTTATAAAAGATGATAAACAGAAATTCAGGCCTCAAAAGCTGCTATAATTTTCAGACAGTTAGAAATGCTTGTCCCTGTTCAAGCACGTGGTGATTACCTTTTAACCCACTCTGCTGTCCCTTTGAATAAATCATCCGTGAAAATATTGGTCAACTTTGCCACGGCCAGGGCACAATAGGTCCCTCTGGGGTAAGAGAAAAAGGAAATGACAAGAAGCAAGCCTAAAGCCGTGTTAATTAGAACAGTTACCTGACATCCGCCTCACCCCCTATGTGCATGATGAAAGATCCGTCGGGTTGTTTAACGCTCTTCAGGAACTTCAGCAGTTTCTTCCTGCAGAGCAGATAGAGATTGATATGAACATAACTAGTACAAACCTCTCCAGGCCACTACTTATCACACTTCCAATAATTGCTATGGCACTACCAATTGCGCAATTACATGACAGCAACAGGTTTTTCAGCTTGTATGGCTGTTGCTCAGCGTTCCTGTTTCATACAAACATAGAGGGTCCCGTACGTACTGTACCTGTCAATTACGTTGTACGCTTCTTCTGTGCCCAAGATGCAAAGCGCATTTACAGCTGCGTAGGTTGGAGCTAAGTGAGCCTGTTGAAATGGACCACCTGCGTGAACAGCAGTGAAGAACATACAGTGTGTTCATCGAGAGACTGCCATTCAAGTCTTTACCAAACGTTCCACTTGCACACAACTTTTTTTTGGTCAACCGACAAAATTGTTTTAAGGGTAGAAGCATCAAATGCCACTTGGCAGGTTTCAGACGTTTATGTCACGTAAAAGCATGACACGAAGAACACGTTAATATCTGAAGTTGTTGCAAGATTATAAATTGCATCTATTCACTAAGCACTTGATTTTTAAAAGAAGTTACCCACCACTAAAGCCACCTTCGGGATGCTGGCACGTTGCCAGAAATTGGGCCACACTGTGTAGGGAGAAAAAATTTTTTTTTAATAGAATGGAACTGTGTACAAGGCTAGACGCTCAAGAAATACACACTTGGATTTAGCCTCTGCGAAAATCGGGGCATCTAACAACTCCAAGCTGTGCAATATCCAATAGCAAAGCCACGTCCGGCTCGGATCGAGATCCTGTAATGTTGAAAGAAGGCGCCGAACTGAAACTCAACAGACTGAAATGTTGTGCATTGGCAACATTTTCAGTGATGGCAATTGTGTCTGGGGTGGAGACAGGAGGCTCATCAAAGGTGCAGTGGCACAGGGGAAGAGTTAAACTGGCATATAAAAATTTAGATGAGAAGGAGCTCACACAGAAATAGAAACAAAGACAAAAAAGGAAGGAGGACATAAGCGTGTTCTGTAGGAAATGGGAAATTCGACGAGGGGCGACAGAGACCTGCAAGCAGCAAGACACATCAAAGGCAGCGAAAAATGTGAGAACCAGGGGTCAGAACCGGAAACAAAAACGAAAAAAGGCTATTTTTTGCTGATACTCATACTGATCATGTTTTTCCAGAGCCCCAGAACAAAGCGGAAAAAACAATATGTGATAAACAGTTCCCAAGCCGGAACAAGCCCCAATACCCTCCCACGTCCACTTATCTGTTCCTTATCTGTTCCCCAAAGAGCGTGCATGCTTTGTTAACATTTGGCGGGTATTGTACCTATATGCTCGCAGTTCGTAGTTTGTAGTATGTTTGCTAGTTTTGTATGACTTGCTTCTCTGTCAGCGGTAGCACCTCCTACTGGTCTGAACCAATTAATATCTGTTCAAACTGTAATTTTGGTTTCAACGGACCAAAACCAAAGCAATGCATCACAATCAAAACCTGAACCAAAACTGCAGAAGACAACCGTATCAATCCTTGGTAAGAAAAAAACACTCAAAGTAACAACACAAGGACACGATTTTAATTTTTCCCTCTTGTGTGGCCTTCCCGAATTAAATTTTTCACTCCCCGTGAAACCAATGACCTTTTATCGTATTTTTCTCTTCTACCCGTTCCCTTACAGACCAATTTCGAATAAAAAGTAACCTGCTGCTTTGAGTGTCAGCTTTCTTTTATTTAAATTCCGCTGTCATCGCAGCAGGGTACATACCTGGTATGCTTCTGGAAGACGGTAGAGACCCTTCATGAGAAAAGGTATGTGCCTTTCACGATTCAGTACTGGAAAGCTGTAAAGAAAATCCATTGTATTTATATCCTGATATGATACGTGATAATGCTAGCATTCGTCACTACGGAACACTTACTCGCTTTCCAATCTTGACATGGTTTGAGCATATTCAAAGCAAGGTAGCACGGAAGTTTCAACCTTCTTCTGCAATATGCAAATACCGAATGTGTCAACTGCGGATTATGGACTTTGTTGGAAAATGATGTATTCCTAATAAACTCGTTGAGGGGATCTAACCAAAGTATTTTTGTGTGGAAAAATGCGTGTTTCAAAAAGGATTGCAAAGAGGAGTGTGCACACTCTACAGGATGATGCCAAGCTTTTGTCCTCACGAATACATGTTGCACAAGTGATATACTGTATATAAAGCAGCATATGGCTGATACTGCTATTGCGAACTGGCACACCTGATTAGGTTCCACACTAAACTGACAGTTCGTGTCATTTAAATAAGTGACAGGATGTAAGCTAGATTTTATAGCCGAAGCTCTTCGCCGTGCACGTACCTGCAGCCTGGCTAACTCATTGACGAAGCAGTTCGAGTAATATGTGGCTTACTTCTGGACACCGAAAATGTGACATTCCATTCGGACTCAAGCATGTTTCTCGCACATATAAACATGACAGCTTTACCGGCGTCATATGAATTCGGGCACTTTCTACCGGTGTACATACGATACCTGTTCCTCTGAAGACAGCGTGGGAAAGTTGTCGTCATCTTGGAGTTCTCTGACGATTGCCGGGTCGCAACACCGTGACGGAAAACACGAGGTCTCAGTATTTTCCGCCATCCCCGTATATTTTTCAGCTGCTTCCGCCATGCACAAGCGCTCTGCTTTACGCGTTAAATGACATCTCGCCCTTTGCTTAAACTTTTGTGCGCGAAATAATAAAGTTTTCATTTTTGTCATCACACGGGATTAAATATCAGAATAAAACAGAACATCCATACTCTTTCAATAATAAAATTACTTTTGAAATTACGTTTGACTTCTTGAATAAACTTTTTTCTACATTTGTGTTCATTCAACGCGTAGGGATACAACTACACAGGGTAGTAGGGGTAATGAATAGCTGTCAAGTTTCAGGCGATGGTTGTCATGGAGGAGGAGTTAAGATGTTTCTTGAGCAAAACCTCTTAAATAATACGCTAAGATATGCCCTCTGTCAGTAGGTCATGGTCCTGAGTTAATTTTTACCTGATTCTTGTACTTAATAATATCTCATTGGATCACGGTACAGCAGGTGAAACCTACTACTTTCCTTGGACATGTCCGGTTCTTACTATTTTGTGATTGTGGGCCATAATGATAACCCAGTATTTGAAATGGAATTTCATCCGTCAAGCAAGCAAGTTAACAAGGTAGTAGCCGATGAAACAATTTGTTATCAGTGTTTACATATATAAATATTAACGAGGGAGCACATTGTTATCACAGTATATTTGTCACAGGAGGATCACAGGTACCTGAGCCAATTCATCGCACATGCAGCGTTGGATCTTATCGACGAATACATGTGGACAACCAACAACATGTACCTTAAGGTAGTCGACAAGTTCAACGAGTGGTTTGTTTCAGCATTCGTCACAGCAAACCGTATCCTTATGCGCTACGTTGGTCCGCCGTTCCGCCGTTCAGTCCCGCAGGTGCCTTAACTGTGTGTAGGTATGAGGCTTCTTATGCTACACGACGTAAAGAATGAAGATGGCATCAAAAACTTCTTCACGGATATCTACGAACTTTACGTCAAGGTACACGAACATGCTCCCTTTTCTTTTTTTATCGGCTGTTGTAGAGACAACGTTATGGAATTGTTTTCTGCAATTTCAGTACGCCTTAAATCCATTCTACGAGCACAACACTCCGATCAAGTCGTCCGCTTTTGAAGAGAAGGCTAAGCACCTTGGACGAAAGTTTCTAACAGGCTGAGTGCAATGTGTACCTGTATTACACGTAACGCACCGGTGTTAGTATGTATGTGCTCGCCTACTGTGACGTGAATAAAGAGGGTATTCAGAAACTACAACAGGAAAATCTGTGCGGATTCTTGAAAGTTGCAAAGGGTGTTGCTAGTGGCACTAAAGGGTCACTATGAGTGAGTCACGTTCATGATGTACTCCTTGTTTGAAGTTTGTACAGCTAGCTGGGACAGAAAAGCAGCTTTAGTTTCTGCTAGAATTATATTATAGCCACAAGGTTCTGGGCACTCGCCGCACCTAACATTTATGCTGCACTACTTGACTTCGTTTAGTATTTGCTGAAATCAAGAGAACAGGAACCGAAACCAAAATGTTGCGCAAGCACTGCTGGGGGTGTTTGGAGCCTCGTAATAATATGTACACATACTAGCCGTTACTCTGTCTATTTAATTTTTACTTTTAAATGTTATTTACCCATTTGTTCTTGGACTATTAGACGGTTCATTTGATCTGTAATAACATTTTATATTTGCTTAAATACGAAACTAACATGTCAACTCATTCGCCCAGTTCTCTCCTTTTGACATGGCGCTTCTCGACGAAGTTGTGGCGAACTACCAGCTCTTAATGCAAGAGTGGAGTAAAAAAAATCAAAACCTTGAAAAGTGCGGCGAACTACTGTCCAAGCTAAAGGTAACCGCTACTTTTAAACTGCGATAGTTGCAGGCGACAGCGTAAATCCAATGGTCCCTGGCACGGACTCTAAGCCTAACCCAGTCAAACCGCTGTGTCACTGTGCATTCTTGCTTAAATTCTAGTTTACTAACAAGTTATTTTACACTCGCCTTTCCTTTCAACTTACAGGTTGCCCTGACACAGTTACCCTTTCTTCCCACAACGAATACGGCGGTCACGAAAAGGGAATTACTTGTTGCTCGTAAGTTTCGCATCAACCGCCGCTTGGAAAGGCACGGCGTCAAAAACACGGTTTACAGCTTTGTGACATTAATTTCTTGCTTGTATTAATTTCTAGGCGATATCTTGGAGATAGGAGCACAATGGAGCATCGCCACTCGCGACATTGCATCTTTTGAGAGATATATGGCCCAGCTGAAGTGCTACTACCTCGACTACCAGTAAGCAATTTCAGTTGCCGTGTCTCGTAGAGTATTCTGAACTCAGTGGTACCCTGTGACCCTCAGGGATGACTTGCCGGAATCAGCATACAAGTACCAGCTGTTGGGCATCAACCTGTTGTGCCTTTTATCCCAAAACAGAGTGGCTGAATTTCATACAGTAAGTTTTGTGCACTTCACTGAAACATACTTTCTGGCGGCTCAGTACGCTTTTAATGGACAACTAAACACTTCTATGAACTAACATCGTTCGTTGTTCTCTACAGGAACTAGAACTTCTCCCTGCCAAAGAGATTCAGAGCAATGTTTACATCAGCCATCCCGTGTCTATGGAACAGTTTCTCATGGAAGGCAGTTACAACAAGGTAACCGGTTACGACGTACACATATTTGGCACTGAATTTTCGAAATGCGTTTCAGGTTTTCCTCTCCAAAGGCAATGTCCCTTCACCTAGCTATACATTCTTTATGGACATTCTCCTGGACACCGTTCGGGACGAGATGGCCAGCTGCATTGAGAAAGCCTACGAACACATCTCAGCACCCGAGGTTGCACGCATGCTTTTCCTCGAGGCTTCCAAGCAGTTAGATCCTTATGCCAAGAAGGTATATTGGCCGTCTTTCCCACTGAGAGCTCTAATTAATGAACCATCCTCCCTCCGCAGAGGAACTGGACGCAGACCAACAATAAATTCAAGTTCTGCACGGAAGTGAAGCACACAGACGACAACATCACGGCAGAGGAACTTGCCGTCCAAACCATAGGCTACGCACGAGAACTCGAGATGATCGTCTAGGACGTAAATTTTTGGTTGTGTGAAGAAACTAAAATGAAGACTGTACAAATATTTACGTTGTGGCCTGCAAGTGTGTGGAGGACACATTTCAGGAACCCTTTTCTACTGCTTGGTTTTTAAGAATTAAATCTGTTTCCGAGGAGCGCTACCGCTGGACTCGTCGGATGTGTTTGGGACTTGCAGCGACTCGTCGTGGAGAGCTTTGAAATGTGTAATTTCTCCACTAGTAGCAGAACTTTTTCCCCCGAGAGCTTGCAAGGTATTTGCGGCTCTGAAGCAGGGCACAGTTGTTAAATTGGAAGAATGTTGTTCGAAACATGCAGTGTTTTTTTACCTGGGAGTGCATTTTGCAGTGCAACATCCTTTTTTGCCAGAAAGTGCTTGCAAAAAATATACTGCACAGGGCAGTGCATCCTAATAAAAATTTGGACTTGGGAGTGCCTGGTAAAAATGAGCTCAGTTCAGTAGCAAGTATTGGGATAAGCTTCTAGAGCA
>JARGYV010123563.1:0-26928 GCA_029532675.1 Ornithodoros moubata | reverse complement strand
CCGTTTTCAACAAGTGGCGTCGCTGAAAGGTATCATTCAGAACGGCGATTGGTCATCGCCGTGTTATGCGGTGAAGTTCTGTTTTTAGAGTGTAGTCTTTCTTTACCAACTTATTTTCCCAGTGAAAATAATGATAGCGAGGACAAACGGACTACATAGACTCCTAGAAGGTCGCCCCATGTACGGCAAAGCTTCAAGATCTTGCAATGCTTCTTCTACTTCTTCCCGTAGAATGACTTTTTTCAGTTATTGTTTATAAATTACCTTTCAGTAGCTCTGTTTGATTGAAAGCCTATCGTAACTGCCTGGCATTTCTNCCCCCCCCGGTTCGCTTATCTGCAGCCTGGCGAGCTAGCTCACCACAACATAACTCAGAAATTGGGCGCACTTTATCTTCCTCCAGCGTTCTAGTGCAACAAAACGCCCAAAAAAAGATAAAAGAGAACGCACGTAGTTCCGTCTTTCGGTAACGCAGTGTGGTTTTCGCTCACTCGGCAGGCGTTGTGCCGTCAGTGAAACTTATGCACCGAATTCTCCCCCTTGATCATAAATCAATCCCCTTGCACGAAATCACGTGTCTACCGTAATTATTTGCAGATTCGCACAAAAAGGGTTGCTTCTCCGTATGGCACTGCGAGATTCGAGTCGTTACTATTACGTACCAAAGCGCCGCGAGGCGGTAATTAGGTGGCTTAATTGATGAGGAATACGCCCTGACGGGATGCACATGGTTGGATACTCGAAGAGGACGCTGGATGAGAAAAATGTGAAAGAAAATAGCGCGGGCAGTGGTAGGAGGCAAGAGAAGGGAGGAGTAAAGGAAAAACAGAATACGCACAGAAATGAGCAACATTAGAAACAGAAGGAAATAACATATATGTGAGCGGGCGTGAGGATTATGTGTAAAGAAAATAATTAGGAGGAACGAAAAAGCAATTATTCTTTATAATAAAATAATAACTATTCTTTTTCTTTTCATGTTGACAGTGGTGCATCATCATCATCCCTGATTGGTGGTGAGTACGCCATCTGGTGCTCTTTTTAACAAATGGCAGCAAGTATCTCGTCATGGACGACAGTGGCAGCTTTTAGCAAAGCGCAGCGTAACTGAATAAGTGCCAACAAAATGACTTTAACATTTCGTTCTAAGCGAGGTTACGAAAGAAGTTAAGACAAAAATTACTTAATAAATAAGGAACACTAAGACTTTATTTAAACTTCACGAGGGTGGGGGGAGTTATTCAAGAGCTCGTGGAACTCCAAAAATTGCCATCGCACAATACCGACACAAAAGTAAAATTTCTGACAAAAATCCACAGGAAGAGGCAAAAAGTTGCACTCTGTTGCTGCCCGGATTTACCTGGGGCTTGTGCACTAGTCCAAAGTATTGTTCGTTTGCGCATAAATGTGTTTCCGGATGACACGGCGGCTGCGCTGTGAGGAGGTTTTTCCGCGCACATATTTGGCTCTTCACAGCCAAGTTCACTGCCGCCAAAGTCACTTTCGGTGTCGTCAATAAGCCTGGCCATTCTGCAAGAGTCTTCAACGAAAATTAACAAGCTAGGCAGAACAAAATGACATTGCTGTCCGTGGGAATAAGGGCCCCTGGAAACCGTTTGCAATTAGCAAAAAAAGTTGTCAGCCATTGTACAAACTTCTCTCTTCTTCTGCCGCAACAAGAAAACGGGAAAAGGCACCTGCAGAGAGAAGAACACAACTAAGACCATAACTTCCTTTCGCAGCATATCGCCTACTACGCCTACAGTGTTCCTCTAGGATTTCCGCTGGAAGTTCACAAAAGGGACGTCCTGTCATCGCTAAAGCTTGCGTGTGCGGGAGACAAGCATCGTTATAGCGGTTTCGGCTTAAACATACTTAGTTCTGGCATGACTATTTTAATCCTGTTAGCGCTTGCCAGCTTCGCCCTCCTTGTGGAGAGCCAGGACATCGCGCAAGACATCGGAAACGTGTTCAGCTGCAGAAATGGGACCTACATCTCCCCGGACTGGAGATGCAACGGGATCGCAGATTGTGCTGACGGTATTGATGAAGAAGATTGCTTCATGAACGATTGCGGAGATGGCAGGTTTCTGTGCGCTGATCGGAGACAATGTGTTCCACAAGAAAAAATGTGCAACGGGTACCTTGACTGTGTTGACGGCTCTGACGAAGCTGGATGCAGCCAAGAAATCTGCTCTGGATTCTTTTGCATAAACGATGGTTCGTGCATACCGAAAACCTCAGTCTGTGATGGTGAGAGAGATTGTGAGAACGGAACTGATGAGGAAATGTGTGTGCAAAACGTTTGTCCCCCTCGGCAGTTTCAATGCAAAAGGAACCAAACCTGCATTCCGCAATTGTGGAAATGTGATGGAGACATCGACTGTGTGGACGGTTCTGACGAACAGGATTGCAGAGGACGTAACAGGTGTGACCAGCACACATTCCATTGTGTCAAAGACGAAACGTGCATTCCGGAGACGTGGCTGTGTGACGGCAAGAAAAACTGTGCAGATGGCAGCGACGAAACTAACTGCACGATAGAAACGTGTGAGCAGTTTCGGTGCCGTAACGGCCGGTGTGTGGATAACATGCGGCGTTGCAACAAGGCAGATGATTGTGGCGATGGGTCAGATGAAGACGACTGTGGGATCGTGTGCTCAGAAGACCAGACCCTGTGCACAGAAGATTCTCGATGCATACCGATTACGTGGAAGTGTGATGGTGCAAACGATTGTTCGAATGGTTCTGACGAAGCTTCTTGCGAAGCGCTGAAATGTGAAGGCCTTCTGTGTCCCGATAGCAGATGTGTACGGGAGGAGGTCCGTTGCGACGGGAGGTGGGATTGCTCTGACGGATCCGACGAATCTGGCTGCGAAGAATTTGCCTGCGGCAAAATGAATTGCTCCCAAGGTTGTGGTTTAACACCAAACGGAACTGCATGCTACTGTCGACCTGGATTCGTGCTTCTGTCTGACATGAGGTCTTGCTCTTCTGTGATAGAGAGTACGCCAAATGTTACCAGCAGTTCTGGACCCTTACTGCTTTACGCAACAAGTAATCGAGGCATTCATGGCATATGGCTTAAGCCTAATTCGTCATTCACGGTACACTATTCCACATCACCGGTGGTAGCGATCGACATGGACGTAACTCGTCGGGTGTTGGTATGGAGCGAGCTCTCCGACAACGGATCCAGCGTCTACGAGCGCTTCCTTAACGGGACGAACACTACGCTGGTATTATCATTGCCACTATCGGCGATAGAAGGCCTAGCGGTAGATAAGGTGACTAGCAACGTGTATCTCACAGATCGGGGACTGAAACGAATTCTCGTATGCAAGTTGGACGGGTGGCTATGTTCCAACCTTATTACTACAGGCATATCAAACCCAGGCGCTATCGCACTGCATCCAGAAGAAAAGGAAATGTTCTGGATAGAGCGGGAAGGAAGACCTTCGATAATGCGGGCGCACATGGATGGCACCGACGTGACTCCTCTGGTGAACACGTCACTTTCTCGTCCCAGCAGCTTGGCCTATGATGAGGCTACCAACAGAGTCTACTGGGCGGACGCCGAAAAGAGCACCATTGAAAGTCTTGACCTGACCACTGGAAAGAGGCGCACTGTAGTGAGAAATCGAGACTTCCACCCCGACATCATCGCCATCTTCCACGACGAACTTTACTGGAGCGACTGGCGGAACCTGTCAATAAACGGCGGTGACAAGTTCAATGGGAGCGGATGGGACAAACTTATCGCACATATGGACACCTCTATCACTGGGATTGTGGTGCATGAGACAGGGGAGGTCACTCATAATATTACAAATCCCTGTGAAGCTTCCCCCTGCAGTGACATCTGCGTTCAGAGTGGAGGCGGGTACAAGTGTCTCTGTCGCTTCGGTTACGAGCTGAATGCAGACGACAGCAGTTGTAAACTTAGCAGCACACCAGTGGCCAATGTGTCTCATGCGACAGCATCTATTCTCGTCAATGAGACTCAACCAAGAGAGAATGACATATCTTCTGGGTTTGTCATTGTCGCTGAAGGCTCCACGATCTACCGAGTCGACATCGGCAAGGTCGAAGGCGATCACGTCAAAAAGCTAGGCGTGGAAGCTCCAGTCTTCGTAGGCGCATTGGCTTTCGACTGGAAAGGGCAGACTTTGTATTTCGACGACACAGCCAAAAACAGCCTCCTCTCTCTTCACGTGGGTTCAGCTGACGTGAAAGTCGTCCATCTGGAACACAACGGCTCCATCTCTGGCATGGACTTTGATGGCAGTAACAGAAACCTCTACTGGGTAGATGAATCGAAGAAAACGCTAGAAGTCTGTCGTGCAAACGGATCTGCACATGCAGTTCTTCTGAGGGACTTGGAGAAACCGATAGATGTGGAAGTATATCCCGAAGAAGGCGTACTTTTCGTGCTTTCTTTGACGGAGTTCCCTTCGATTACCCGTTACAATATGGACGGTACGAAGCCGGAGAGGTTGTGGTCGCTTTCTTCTGTTCGATCCATGAGTTTTTCCATTGACGAAACCGCAGGCTTATTGTTTTGGGCAGACCCTCTGCGTAACGGCATAGGATGGGTCAGCGTGAGGAACCAGAGCTACAGCCCCATGATGTTGGTTGAACCGGTGCAGGGCGTAGCCGTGTCGCTGTCTGCCGGCAAAGATCGCGTGTTTTGGGTAACATCGACGGACAGCGCGTTGTTCTACCTGGATGTGTTTGAAGGTCGAATCAAGTCAGTGGCACTTCCCTATCGTAACAGCACAGTTCCCAGGAAAGTGGTTTACGCGACTCCGGCTCCTAGGGACGGCCGTGGCGTGTGTTCTGTTCCAGAGTAAGTACTCCAGTCTGACAGGCTGGTTACGAACGTATGGCCCAATATAGTTGAGTGATCACTGCCTCTTACAGCATGATGCAAGCTTGAGCTGCCGTTCGACCGAGAGCGAAGAGAATAGCTTATGAATCGTCTGTTTCAGGAATGGTGGCTGCTCTCACATATGCCTCCCCTCTGGATTAAGATCGTCCTGCCTCTGTCCTTCGGGGATGGCCCATGGCACCGATTCGCACCTTTGTAAAGAAACGCAGGACCAGTAGCTGCTAATTGAACGCATGACACGTCCATTCCTGTTGGCGACCAGAGTTGGATATTACACACATATGGGTTTCTAATGTAATTTGTTTCGATTAGTTGGTAGGAGTAGAGAAATATGATGTTTGCTCATTATGCTTGTGAGCCGGCTACTCCAGAATGTACTCATGGACACAGGTCCGAGAGAAGATATCAACAGAAGTAATGGTATAGTTGCAATACTAAAGCCAGTTCTTTTTGTTGCATATATTAGTATAGTTTGTTATCTGAACGAGCTCTTTAGTTGTTGTGTTAGAGCTTACAGTTTTGTTGATTGTTGCAGAGTTGCGCCATACAGCCCGCAATGTATCTGTTTGTTGTGTGTGGTTTCAAAAAAAAAAAAAGAAAAACTGTGGGTCTTTGAGAATGCGAGGTGAAGGCAGAAGAAGAGGCCGTTCTCTTCACTGCCGTTTTGTCACGTTTTCCAATCGCCAATGTCCCACTGTGGCTTCGAAAACGAATATATTTTCTCCTTCAATCGAGCAACTGTTCGAGCGTCCTACGTCACACAGTCGTGAAATATGCAAAAATAATCTTTGCAAGAAAGAGGACAAACATGAACCTAACCTGCTGCCCGTGTACGTCATCGTCCCCGTCCAATTCCATTAGGGAGACTAAGTAAAAATAACCAATGCTGGGCACCTTTTTACACCCTCTGTTTTTATTTATTTATTTATTAAGTATCTTTACTATTTGTAGCAATAGAAGGGTTATCTGTGACGTTGCAAAACATAACATTTTTCTTTTCGCAAACATACTGGTGAGCATAGTCAGACAGCCTTCGACTCTGACGCAAACATGGAAATAGTGTGTTATATCTGAGAGAGAGCAAGCTCTGCCAAAGTTCGTCGTGGTGGCACCCTCCTCTCATGGCGAGGGGCAAATCCAGGAGAGCATTCATAGACAACAGCATTTGGTAGGACTCGAATTTACTACCTCCCACTCTCGATATGAGGAGCAAGCTTCTAGCCCATTTGGCCGAGTACTTTTCTTTTCTTGCACTTTTATTGCGCGTTTGGCATCGTGAAAGTGAAGTAAGCGTCGCAATATGCCCCTGGGAATATTTGTGTGGGCGCGACCTGTCAGCAACGATTCACGTGATGACCACCGCTGACGCACACGTCCTGCCATTCTGCCGCTCTCTGATGGCCTTAAACCGTTCGCAAAGCCTTTCTTGTCCGTCTCCTGCGGCTGTCTACAACGGATACAGGCCTTTACAAAGACAGCTTAGAATGCCTATTTTCCAAATGACTCCGGTCTCTGACAAAAGCGCGGTGCAAAGAATGTCGTCGCTCCTATTTCACCGCTTTCCTTTTTCATTTCCTTCGTTTTCTCTTTCTTTCGTTCTCTTTGATTTCGGTGAAAAAAAAAGGCGGCTCATCCGAGGCGGAAAAGTGTCCCTGTCTATAGTTTGGGTGAGAGATTCTCAGAATTTCTGCAGCATTTCTTGGAACTTTCCTTCGCTTCATGTGACTGTCTCCGGTGTCATCTGTCGCAGCCGTCACTGCAATGTCGCTAAGACTTTGGCCCATTACGCTAGGTAATCACGCATATTTGGGTTTGTTTCGTAATTCATATTAGGCTTTATTTCGTATCGTCTGGAAACTATGCGAGTAGAATGGTGTAAATTGATAGTCAAATCGCAATGCCTGGTATTCGGTGTTGCCCAAATTTAAAATGGGATTTTTTTTATTTTTTTTTTTTTTGTCGTCAGGTTCCTGTGTCTGGGATACTTCACTATTATATTTTACCAGGTTGCCTGCATGTACCATGTCCTTACATGGTAGGATATCTATACGCATTGTCATCATGAAGCGCGCTGCATAATGATTGAGCCCTGTTTACACGCACGTCAAAACGGTCGAAACCGCAAAATGGATAATCCACAACAAAATGAGTTATAGGAGAGAAATACGTACATTGATTGAAAACGGTCAGCTTGAGACATGGGTATTCCTGCCGTTTCAAAGGAAACCGAGAGAGGGAAAAGCATATACAGAACATTGTTATATACAGGCTGTATTTCTGTGAGCGGGTGCCATGCAACGCGTGAATGCGTACCGTGTGTCCCAGAATGCAACCTATCATGTTTTACATCATTAATACTCTTCATATTATTAATATTCCTCTCGTAGCTGATGCCATGGGGCAGACGGGAAGACATATTCGACTTTTCGACGGCACCTGGTGATGGTAGTGTTGATACGGCTTGCCGCGCTTGACCTCGCTAAGGCTGGGCAACGTTAGAACTAATTCAAGTGCAACATTAACTGCTGGACCATCTTCACAAGGGTGTTATTATGTAGTGTGACGTCGTGTCAGAAGTTGCTGACACTCCTCTATGCTGTACATAGATGATTAACTTGCCTTCATACTTCTGCATTTGCGAGGTGCTCGCGTTTGACGACGACGAAGGTGCTGCGTTCTTTCAGTGCAATTCTATCTTTCATATGCTGAATACCTTACTGTTCAGGCAGTCCGGATCGCCTCTTCCCGAATACCATGAGTAATATGAGCCTATGTGAGACGCCAGACGACAAGTCTTGTATGACTAGTAGCCCAAGAGCTTCTCGGTCGCGTCCAACATCTGCTGCGTTGACTTGGATGCCTCCCGAAGGCATACGGTGTCCCAATAATGCTAAGCCACTTCCTGATGAAGGGCAGGAGAGTCCCGTTCCGACACCCGAGGCATGTTGCGATGTTCCACAACCTCGCCCACGTCTTGGACGGCGGTCGCCGTGGTCTACTATCTCCCCACGTGAATTTGTCGAAAGCGGTGGTTTCAAGGTCCGTTCCATGACTCCTGCCCGGTGTTCCGAAACGCCATCGTCGGAGGAACTGTACGACAGGCTTCTGCTGAGCCCAGTGTCATTACCTAAGGTTGAGCTGGAAAGTGTGATCGGGGAAACATCACTCGTACATAACGACCACGTGATTGACAGCCCATCGGGCTCTCTTGGGCTCTCAGTCACCGAGATTCCTGAGGAACTTTCAGACTGCTCAGCTCATATTCCGAATTCGCTGGTGGCAGCGGCCGTTCACGTATTGGATGACTGGACAACATTCCAGAAGAAAAGCACTTTAGCGCACGATCACAAAGTCCGACGACCATCAGAGGCGAATTCGCTGGAAGATCCCAGAGATTTCCGACAGCCGAGTTTTCAGGGAGATGCAAGTGCGAATCGATTATCGATGTCTGAAGAGAACAACCTGCTTGCTTCTGTTCGACCTTCAAATGTAGACGAAGCCAACAGTCAAGAAGGCTCGATTAGTGGTTCTTCTGGGCCATCTGGGCGTACCTCACCGAAAAGCAGAGTTTCATCCGGACTTGTTGCCTTGGAGACAAGGTTTCTGTCGAGTGTGAGGAGCACCAGTCAACTTGTGAACCATAACGATTGCGAGATTCCTCCCCTTCGCGGGTTCTCTGACAGTATGTCGAATAATAAACAAGCTTCAACTGCACGAGGCGGATCGTCGTTAGAAATTTCATCTACGTGCAGGTCACGAAGAAGAAATACGATTGACTTCGTGCCTCTGGCATGGAACCACAAAGGAAATGTGAGCGCGTCCTGCAGCACCGTTGCTATGTTAAAAGCAGAGGAGCAACCACAAGTGCCAGTAACTACAAGGGAAGTTCGGCCAAGTCCAGTGGACGAAGAGAAGTGCTTGCCCTCTGCTGTAAGGGTCGTTGTAGGAGAACAATCTGCTTCGAGAGACGTCACGTTCGAAGACATTTGCCACACTGGCCTCATTTTTAAGCATCAGGAAGGCTTGACGCCCGGTACAGGCGGGCATCGTACAAACGAAGTCTTTGAGAACGTAGGGTGTGGCATTCAAGCTGACTCCGTCTGTACTCAGCTTCCCTCTCCGCTGGTAAGCGCTTGTCCTGTCAAAGAAATGTCACAGAGGTGTTCTGTTCAGGAGGGAGACCTTGATTGCGGTTCGTTTCGGACATACTCCAAGGGGCAGCAGAATGACGCCTTGGCGAACAGCAACACTACTATTATTGCTATTCTTGACGGCATGAGTGCTGAACATTTGCTGGCGACTGAAAAGGAAAACTCCAGAGATCGAAGCGAGCACTACCAACCCCGAAGCTCTATGGGAAAATCAACACAGTTGCTCGGACTCGAAGGCGTTCATCCGAGTTTCATTGTGTCAGTGCCGGACAGGCAGTTCGCACACCATCGTGAAAGCAGGTCTACAACTGGACCTCTAAGTACGATGTCGGACAATGGCTCTAAGATTCTTTTCTTAAAAGACAAACTCAGTAGGAATGCCAACATTTTCGATATTCCCGGAACGGAGACCAGTCGCAAGCTTATCTTCAACAAGTCAGCGACGTTTGAAGAACAAACGAGACGGGATGTAACATACAAAGAAACGTCCTCAGAGAGCGGTGGTAAACGAAAGGAGAGCGTCAAAGCTTGTTCGTTCCGACGTCGAAGTTTCGCTCCTCTTGTCATGGAAAGAAGCAAAGAAACTAACGTATCAAACAATAGCCGCAGTTCTTTTCTCCCCAATAAGGGTGTCATCAGGGACCGCCGTGCACAGTCTCTCCTTGTCCATCAAGACGGACAGTATATTTCAAGCAGTGGCGACTATGTAACAGCAGGGGAACTATCAAAGAACCTAGAATCAAGCGATGTCGGGTACACGTTCCACAGGACCCGGACACGGCGCTCAACAGCAGCCAGCGAAGGACCGCTTCCAAAACACACCCAGAAGAACGTGTACTCCTTGCAAGGATATGCACACGTTGATATGAACACAGACGGTTTTGATGGCGTGAATCGATCGAAGCTCAAAAAGGTCGAAGGCATGCGAATGCCTCAGCCTTATGTACAACCGTCGGCAGCTCATCTTCCTTGGACAGTACAAGCTGCGGACACAGGCGACCGTATAAATGTTAGGCCACGACTAGTTATCATACGAACTTTCCCGAGTGATCACTTACACCCCAGCGCAGAGGGGTCTAACATCCTCCAGGAATTCCGCTCACATGGCAGAAGGGCTCCCGAAGAACATTCATCCTTCAGAACAGCAAGGTGGTCTTCATCCGAAAATAATAGCTCATTAGCAGAGCCTAATGTCGATTTCAGAGATCGTCTGCTTGCGGGTCAGTCTGTATCGGGTGGCGTTTGTTCCAGTAGAAGAAACGGTGATCGACATGACAATAACCTACCCTTTGGTTCCGCGAGGCCTCCCGTGTTCCCCTCTCTGTTGCCACACGGCTCGAGGGTACAGAATGGAAGATCCTCTTGGGGTGTGCAAACCGATAACGTTCGCCCTCGCAGGGCCAGAAAGCGGCAGAGTTCTCCTGATCAGAGAAGTAAACCTGGTGAAACTATGTCGCCAGCCTCAAAACGGTCCCGGCTCGGCGGACCGAATTTCTTGTTCGAGGACGAATCAGGCTTCATTGTCCTTGACAACCCAGTAGATGCTGCAGGGTCGTCAGGAACTGAAGTGCGTACCATTCGCATGTCATGGGTAACGCGCCTCCTGGTGTGCTTCATTGTTCTTACGCTCACGGTTCTTGGAATTCTGCTGATCATAACATTATTGAATCCTTTCTCAGCACCTACTGACACATTAATGGAGAACCAGCCCGCGCCTGCAAGTGCAAACTTTACAGTTACCGTTTCGATCACATCTGCACGACCGCTTTTGCGGCGACCTGGCACGCAAAAGCCGAATCGGTTGTCAGTCTGTAACTCAACAGCTTGTATTCAGGAAGGTGCGTTCATTCGCAGCCTCATATCTTGGGAACAGGATCCCTGCGTCGACTTCTACGAGTTCGCATGCAGCAAGTGGCGAGAGGTACATTCAGTCAAAGAATTCGCAGGTACTTCAACGGATTCCGCCATAGCCGACCTGGAGCTCCAGTCCGAGCGAAGTCTCGTCGATCTGCTTGCCACGGCACATCCCGGAGCACACGACCCCTTCCCTGAGCTACTATCGCTGCATCGTCTCTACTTGACTTGCAACGACGTCAATGCTCACAATGCTGGCGGCTGGAAACCGTTTGCACGTGCCTTACGCGAATGCGGTCTAGGCGATTGGCCCTACACGCCTCCCGTCGCCCCCCGTACTACAGTGTGGTCCTCCGCCGCGCACGTCTTCACTTGTTCGAACACGGAAGCGCTGCTGAGTGTGGAAGTTTTAGATCACCCGCTGAGGCAGAAGCAAAACATAATAGTGTTGCACAAACCAAAACTTCTGTTACAGCCAGGCGACATTCAGGGCAACGGATCGACCCAGTGGATCCAAGACGCCGTAGAAGCCTCTGTGACGGCTTTTCGTGATCTCCCATTACCTCGCCTTCTTGCTGCAGCCGTCAGCGGCTTTGCTTGCCATCTCGCACGCATTGTCTATTCCAAAGAATCAATGTCAGAAGCTCAACAGCACGAAGTTGCGAACCTGTCGTCCTATCCACAAGCGTTCGAATTTCTTGGAATAGTATTCAAAAATATAAAAGAAATCCACCAGGTCACTGAGATCCTTCTGAAATCCGCAGGAACGATACAGGACCTGCTGTACCTTGTTGACTCGACGCCAGCACACATTGTCTTAAACTACTTGGGCTTCAGGCTTATGGTTCACATTGCTCTCTTCTTGCCAGAGGTTCCCTCAGAGTTATTCTCCCTACGTGCACGCCAACTTCTTCCGAGGCTAGCTTCACTTCACAGGTTCGTTCCGCGATACCGACTGTGTGTGCGTCAGGTTGCCGAAACTATGCCCTACTTGTTTTTGTTGGCAACGCGACTAGTATTGAACAACCGGCTTCATGTCCGGAGGATCACCAGAGCTGTAGAAGCGGTAAGGAGGCACCTTGTCGTTCAGCTTGCCTCGGCGCCATTCCTAGATAATATCACGAGAAGCCGTGCTGTTTCTATCATTTCTTCTGTGACCGTGCACGTTTTAGATCCTCCATTCCTGTCGACTCCGGAGAAGCGCGCGAACTACACAGCAGAAGTTCCATTCGTTGACACATCCCAACCATTGATCTCTTACCTTCGAGTCGCGAAGCATACTCTGTCCGTCAAGCTTTCCCAACGTCCTGACTACGTCTGGCAGTGGCCGAAACCAGGAGACGATTGTTCCGTCACCCTCCACGGACATGAAGCGTACTTTTCGGCGTTCCTTCTGAACGAAACTACTACTCAGATTGACGAAGAACTAACGTTACATCTTCCTCTGCTTGGGGTCCAGGTTTTCCGCTGTCTCTTTCTATTGCTCCTAGAAAGCGTAGCTCCCTTCGGAAACGCTCAACTGGTAACTCGTGGCTGGTGGACAGCAGCGGCGAAAGCCAACCTCGAGATCCTGCGTCGATGCCTTCAACACCAGCACACAGCGCTGTACCAGCACAACACTGCTGAGTCGGAGCTCTCGTCGCTGAGTGTTGTGGCGCACACTGCAGCTGTATGTTCACTGCTCACGGTATTCCTGGATAACCTGAAGGGCGTGACTGGTGTGGACAAGGAATTTCGATTTGCTGGCAGCACGGAGCTCCTTGCCGAGCATTTCTACTTTGTCTACCACTCCATAGCGCACTGTAAGCTCAGGCACCAATATGACGGAAATATTGGAGGAACTCCGCTCTCGCTCAAAGTGAATGCTCCTCTTCTTAATTGCCCGGCATTTCACGCCACTTACCAATGTAGGCTGGGCTCACCAATGAATCCGGCTCGCAAATGTCTGCTATGGTCTTGATACTGTCTGATAGTATTTCTATATATAAATAAAGTCTTACATTGTTATTACGGTGATGAAAGTTTGAAACGAACTAAGTTTCGTGACACCCCTTATGTCAGTTGGTATTGATGGGTTCATACCACTAAAAGTGTGGTACTGCATAAGAGAGTTATAGAGAGTTCCTTATTTCTATACACATGGAGGCGCTCTATTATACAACGTTGTATCTTCGACTACTCCTAGCGTCCTGTGCGGATGACTCGTTTCGCTACCGATGTAGACTGTAGACTCAAGTAGCGATAGCTATAAAATTGCTATGAAAATGACCAAAAGTATCCTGTCGCCTAAGCAACAATGTGGGCCCTTCCTTGTATGGCGCATTTGTAGGAACCGAACTAAGGAAATTTCAAGGCCGATGTATTCGTGCAGCCTTCACGATCAACCAGTTATGTATCATATCCTATGCTCACCTTTAACTTATTGGTGGGGAGAGTACGTTGGAAAAAGATGACAATCCCTGCATTTTACCAGCACGCGCAGCAGCATTTACTACTCAGTCCTCGAATAAACTATCGGTTTTCCCAAGATGCCCCAGTGAAGGCTATAGAGCCCAGGACAAGCAGACTCAGAATCGTATCGATCCAAACTATTGCTAGAGTAAGTTAAAAATATCTCCAAAATCTCCAGTCGCACTCTCGAACTGTACAAATGTACATAGTGTAACAATCGAAGGGCGTTCAATGACTCTACACATAACCAGAAAAGAAGCAACTTATCACAGTATTTACTAAGAGTAGTGTCGGCACAATTAAGTGAACATTCTTTTGGACATCGAATAGCGAAAGACCCAAGAAAGAAAGGCAATGAAAGGTTCAATTCCGACTCAACTCGTATAAAGGATCACGTGCACGTGCAATTTCGTCACGGACACCTCATAGCGAAAGAACTAACAAAGAACCGTGAATCCCGCCCTCGAGCCAGCACTAACCACAACACGTGGGTTTTGTTAATATCCCCCGAATATATTTGCACGTGCAGCTACACTTCCACAGCACCGCTAATCTCGCCTGCGCGTTTGACATACGCCTGCCTGTCCTCTCTCTGTTTTTGATCCACTTCCCCCGTCCACGAGGGCATTTGCATAGCCCGACTCGCCGTTGGCTGCTGGCATAGATGTGGCGTCCTTGCTGATATTACCTTTGCACCAACCCCGGCAGCAGGGATTTAATAAAAGCGACGGGCTCCCCCTTGTTGTCCAGCTCGTGCCAATTTTGCGGGACGACAGTGGGATCAGTTTGGGGGGAAAGTAGGGGACCTGTGTTTGTACGACTCGATATGTTCAAGGCCTACCCGATTCGTTGCGTGGGCAGATTGCGCCGGGGTTTGGACAGCCCGGCTCACGCGGTGTAAAGATGGAAGGGGAGTGGGAGAGTTTAAGGGACGTTGGGAATGGGGTTGTGTCGCGCGAGACACGGTCTGGGAGTGTCAACTGCATATCGGATAGGCTGTGCCAGATGCGGCTGACTGTGTTAAGCAGGTTACTCCGGCACGTAATTACGCCTCCAGGGTTGACAGTCTTCCCTGCTTACAAACACGTGGATGGCGGGGAAATGCGGATAATGACACTGTTGTCCAACAGAAAATACGTTTGTGAAGGTTGCCAGCAAGGCGGTTCCTGGATCACTGGATGTGACTCGAAGACATCCTCAGAAGCCTTACCGGTTACCCCAAAGGGTTCCTGTGGCAGCCAGGAACAAAGATTCCAGTATTAAACCCTGCAAAGATTCCTGCATCCTTTTCAAAGTGTGATGTCCTCATTGATGTAAGCATATACTATTGTAACCACTAGCGATGATGGGGTTTCTATAGCGTTACCCGCTACACGCCATAACCATTGGTTTTGCATCACCTTGTTTCGTGTGAACACAAAGAAAGAAGCGCTGTGCTTGAAAGGTCTTCAATTCTTTTACTTGCTTTTTTACTGTCTGTTGCTGTTCCAGTAGACAATGAGTCTATTGGGCTCCTCCTGCATGACGGACGCCTGACGAAAGCTTCACGTCCACTACCAGGTTGCCTCATGAATGAAAGTTTTGCATCACACTATGTGACGACCTGTTCTGAAACACCACTGTGCGAAAGATAAGAGCGGCGGTGGTCTTTTTCTGACAGTTCGAAGTATCAAAAGCCTTTGTTGTCACGCAAAATGACGCCAGGAAGTTACTGAAGGAAATTAGGTTGCCTTCCTCGCCTGGCACTTTTTTCTGGAGGTGCGGAAGCGGTAGCACCGCCGGTCTTAGATGGTTTCAATATGTGCTACGCTAACAATGATGCCAAGGCGGTTCAGCGGCATTAGAAAGTTAAGGAGTTGCGTATGAGACATTTTGACTTTTTCAGTGTTCACTTTACTCACGTGTCTGTTAGTTGTGCTAAGTTAAATCAAGGAACACACCATTACAATGGTTCCCAGCTTGGACTGCACTTAAGGGTTCCTCCACAGAATCCCCCACGGTGTCCCGAGAATCCTGAGAGCTCCGGGGCTCTATATTGGGGTATCAGCGGGGTGCATGGTATTGTTGGCTGTGGTCATACTATCGTACCTCTGCAGGCGATAGCATTTCAGTTTTATTGACCGGGTACAAGGAATACGTTTTCTGTAGTCTCGATAGCATGTCTACAGATTCCACTACGTAACTGATCGGTAGAATAGCATGGTTGCAGGCCTGCTGGTGGGAGGGCTTTGTTGTACCTAAGCATAAGCGCGGACGCGAACAAGCAATAAGTGACAAAACACTATGTTACATAATCCATCCCTAGAGCTTTGCCTTACAAGCAAGAACGGCGGCTCCGATCTAAATAAACAACTGAAGCCCTTCCCTTGGTATTTTCCATTCTCCTTCCTACTTTTTAATCTTGTCCATCGCGCGACCGCCATGCGAAATACGTGCATGACCTGCCAGCTCTGACCCCTGTTGGCGGCGCGGAGCAGTTCGTGCCGATGCCATATCTCTGGTCGAGCCAACGGTAGATCGCCCCATTGCACGAGCCATTGTTTTCCAGTCGAGTGGCGTTCCAAAGGGCTGTTGTAACATTATGTGATGCTAATCGCAGAGCTCAACTTCCGCACCTTTTTGCTTTCTCCGCTCGACTTTCCCTCGATCGTGAACAAAGGGCGTTGTGGTGCTCGAAAACTGACGTCAGATGAAGGGTGACAAATCAATCCTTCGGGTGGCGGGTACCAACCAGCAAGGAAGTAGAGTGCTCTTGCTGCTGTTGTTGTCTGTGATGAAAAGGGAAGTAGTTAAAGGCATACCTAAAATATACACGAACCACTAGACTGAAGTTCAGAAGAGAACCCTCGAGTTAGCGTGGCTTCTTTTTCTGTGTTTTACTTGTTCGCGCTAAACAAACTATTTTTACTAACCGCTTTACAAACAGGTCGTATGCTTCTCTATGGAAAATGTGCCTACTCATAAGCATCAAGTACTGCTGCTGCTGCTTGTTGCATTCACTACAGTATCACTCCACGACCGTTGCTCGTTGTAATCGTAGTTAATTGTATTACTAAAGACATATCAGAAAAAAGAAAATTCGACTATATTATATACATATATAAACTGTCCTAACTTCCCCGTTACTACCACGCTTCCCATTTGGCCGAGCACGGTACACACAGACGCTGTCTTTCTCTCTACTGCCACGTTTTTAGCAGTCTGACTCTCGCCACTATTCCCGTGTCTTGGAAGACCGAAAGTAGAGCCGCTCTTGCAGAGTATGTACACTCCTTTCCCGCTTCGCTGCACACACACGCACACAGCAGTGCACAAAGAGGGGAATGCAGCAGACCGGGCGAGAAACACAAGGGAAGCGCTGAACGATGGTTGAGAAAGTCACGTTCTTTTTCGTTTCTTCCGCTCGATAAAAGAGGGCGGGCGTGCATGCAGATGCACGCTTCAAGCGGACTAATCTGGCGATCGGTTTTTCGAGAATATTCCGAGAACGCCCAATGCTTTTGTGTCTTTATTCTGCCGTGCGACGGGGTAGATGTTATGTAAAGTGCCTGAGTGGCTGGCCGGAGAGAGAATTTAAGCACATGCGGGGGCGTGCGAATGCCCACTGTGACTGGAAACCGCCCGGGCACTATATAGCCCGACTGCTTTCAAAGCCTTTCTTCTCTGCTTTCTTTTTGAGATCGCTTTCCAAGCTCTGATTGTTCCGAGCCATACTGGGGAGGATAAAAGACTTCTCGAAACCGTCTAGTGGAATGTAAGAAGTTTGTGAGCCAAATAGTGTGAATGTAAGAGTGAGCAGCCACTTTAGAGTATGGGGCTGAGATGTACACATCTCAGTCATGGAAAGGTACGCTGTCTCTTCTTGTCTTCATTGCCTGCCTATCAGATTACTGTTAGCTTTCACTTTAACACAAGAACAAGACATATCATAAAAAAATGGAACGTCCACGTATAGAGGGAAGTAGAAAAGAAGACGTTTAATCAATACGAAGAACGATGGAATGATAGTGATGGTTCGTCTACACTATGGGGTGTGTAGTGTTCGCCCGTTTCAACTAAGTAGATTCGTGGCTATCAGTGCAGGATTAACTGTTAAAAATATACATGGTGCGACAGTACGCGTGAATAACAAGGAGAAGCTGCACCTGCCGCCAGACGATTCTGCTAACAAACTTCAAACCACTTTAAAATCAGCAGTTAGGACATTCCCGTGTTCTCACTGGTTGTGAGTTGGTAAGTGCAGTCAGGAAGAGAGGAAAACCGGTGAAATTATAATAATAATGTTTTAATCAAAGGCTCTGAACTCCACACTATGGCCAAACCCGCCTAAGCCAGAGGAACTGTTACTCAGGCCTCGGCATCATCAGCATATCAGCCGAGGTAGGAATGAAATTGGTCACAACTACACACACTCCAAACTAGCAAAACAGCAGCTAGTTGAACACACAGCTGACATGTCGATGATAAATGAAATCCCTAGATATTTAACATCACTATACACAAGAGGACTGCAAGTATACTTCGGAAATTGAGAAGAGTGTAGTGTTAATGGTAATAAGGAGGGCACATTCTTGAGTGGATTTCGCAATGCAGTAGCGTGTGTCAAGGCTGTAACCTGTGATACACGAAAATTTGGTTCTATGAAACCAGGCGAATACCGTATCATGCATCTCGCTGCAACAGCCTGATAGATTCTGCAAAATTCGTGCGTAGAGAGGGCGCAACAGTGTCTCCTGCATATTCAAACAAAGACATTGTGGGAAATACCACCATTAAGGTCGTTCCTGTACAAATTAAACAATAAATGAGCTAGAACCGATCCTTGTGGTACTCCTGACCGGATTTTTAGATAAACACTATATTCTCCGCATACCTGCGCCCTTGCTTCAAGATAATTTTGTTAGCCAACGAAAGCCATACGCATAAGCCTTGTCTAGTAAAATACTCTAGGAGCGTACCTTGGATAGATCAACAAATAAGCTAACTTGTTTTTCGCCGAAGGAACCATAAATTCATTCATCCATCTTTATGTCATCATTAAATGATACGGTAAGAATGGAAAAGAAAAAGGGAAAAGCTTGATGATTGACAAGTCCAGGCCACCTATATGCACAAGGTTAACGAAAGCAGAGCAAACAGATTGACAGAGCTGTTCAGTACGTTATCTATGAAATAAAACAAATATTACGGAAGGTATTGAGAAATCATAACAGAAAATATAAAATAATCAATGCAAAGCGGCTGTAACGAATTCAAGTTTCGCATCTAGTAGACTAACCCTGTGAAAACGCAAAATTTCAAAAGCAAACGTAATGTGTGCTGTAATGACTAACCTGTGTAATTAATCCGATTTCGTGGCAGTTTAAGTGTCCTGTAATCTGGAAATATATGAAAATAAATTTGGTTCAAGAGGCAAGCTAGAATCAGTCTCCGGAAACCTTCTGAAACAACATGCCAGTCTATAATCATAAGATTTCAGTATGCCAAAGAGTATATTGCTGGAAGAAGGAGGATGTTCAATCTCGAAGCTCTATACTTGCCAGGAGCAGAATCAACTTCTGCATCATAAAGGCAGGATTAACTTCTCTTCCACACTGCCAATATGTTGGTCAGGTGCTCATGAACTGCAACACCAACACATTTGATAACTCACACTATCTCAAATGTCGCGCGATCAGATATAATAGCAGATGGGGGAAATATCGGCTTACGTTTTACCACTATTAATTGTTGAGGAATTTATACGCACCCAATTCGCCAAATGAGAAAGTGCAGCATTGACCTCCGGCAGAATAGCCTTCATATCAGAGCCACTGAGAAATATACTCGTGTCGTTTGCGTACAAAATGAATTTGGAGTTTTTGTTTATACTTATGGATATCCTTTTCATAAGATAAGAGAGCTAATATACTGCCCTGCAGAACACCGTTCTTAATAAACTGCATCCGTGATTCAGCGTGGCCATTCAAATAAACGTATTGCTTGCGGGAAGATAAGTACGACTTGAATAATGCAAGCCCATTACCACGAATACCATAAATAAATCATGTCCGTAAAGTCTTTCGTGAGAACCTGTGTTTTCTTACCTTCTGTAAAACCATACTGCTTTGACAAAATGATAATGTGTTTCCGCGCGTCATCGTAGAATAAATGTATTTTTCCGTAATGACAATTAAGAGAGGAAAGTAAAGAAACCGGGCGGTAGTTTTCAATACAGCTTTTATGTTCTTTTTTATTCGCATAGGGATGATAATAGATGATAATAGGAGACAGAAATGTTCATTTCTGTTTGTATAACACATATGTCGAATATTCATCGTCGCCTTCGCAGCGGGCCACGCAGCAAATGCCCCACAGTCAGTAGGAGAGAGGGCGCGCCGCCTTCTTTCAGAAATCCCAGGGGTCGCCACGACAATGCGCAAGACCGTCGATTGCGTAGCGCAGAATGGCCGCAGCGTCATCTTCGCTAAGATGCTGTGTAGAAGACACTGCTATGAAACGCGCCTGTATAATGGCCGTAACGCACGCGCAATAGTCGACCCAGGCGCGTTGCTTTGTTAGGTGCAAGGCCGCGAATAAACGCTTCACGAGCCATGCGTATAAGCAGCATGCATTCAAAGCACGAAGAATGTTTGCACGCAGCCGCAGCAGAGATGCGTGCACAAAGGCGTTGTTAGTGAGCTAAGCGAGTTTCTGTTTATGGAGTCGATATCCTTTCTGATTTCGTATAATGAGCATCGCGGCGCACTCAAAAGGTCTAAGAGTGCCATGCTGGCCTCTGTTTCGTGGAGCCGCAGTTTCGAATCCAACAGCCTCTCCTCATTGTTCGTGGCTTCGCACAAGTCCCGGAATTACGAATAGCGACGTAGCTTTTATTTCCCTGGGATGTTGCACCGAGAAGCCCGTGGCAGAACCAGGCCCGACGAAAGAAGCAAAAGGAGGCGCGATATAAGCTAACATTCTTGTTTTTGCATACTGTCTCCTGCTTCAAAGGTGCATGAGTAACCACTTGTTTTTTTACCTCTTTCTTCTCCGTTGTTCTGAACTTCACACTGCCATTGCAAGAAACGGTGTAAGGATTCTCCGCTACAACCTTTGCAACCGTTATCAGCTCATGCGATGCATGACTTGTTTGTCTTATGCATTTTCTTTAACGCAGTCATCCTTCGTGTTAAGAGTTATCATTCGGGACAAAGGTGCGTGGCATGTGACATTTGGGCCGACAGCAGTGGCGCAAGAGAATTGGCTATATATGGCCCTAGGCCGTTACGAATGGGTTCGGTGTGGATGGGAAACTCATGACAGAATGTTCAGAGGCATCCATGGTATCACGCAATTGTTACTTTGGTCCCCTTATTATCCAACGGGTGCAGCTGTGTGCTTCGTACGCGGCCTGATAAATGGTTTATCAAAGTCGCGATGGTGATTTATTGCTTCGGTTTCTCTATCTATATTCATAAGATATGTATTTTCAATTTTCGTCTGCAATCGTTTTGCTCAGTTGATGTCTGTCTGAGTTTTCCAGAGAGAGATCGATACCTTATGGCAGATAAATGTGTTGTGCCAAGGCATTTCTCGTAATCGGAGGCGGCTATACCAAAAAAAAAAAAGAAAAAATATATGTTAGTTCTTGTTTAGTAAATCTCTCTGTCAGAACCACGATCGTAAAACAGCTTTCAGGCAAAGGAAGTTCCAGCCACGAAGATGTATGCAACGTAATAATGTATGCAACTGTAAAAGCTATTTTTGAAGATGGCGGTGCGAAAAGTTTTAGAAGATACTCTTCCAGAAAAAGTTATGCGTGTGATGGCCAGCCCTCGCAGCCTCACTTGGGTAATGTCACGATAGCGTCACACAATAGGAAACACGTTATTGCGAGGTCGAATGCAAGAAGCAAAGAAAACGTTTCAGGGTTTCTCCCTAATTACGAAGCATAGAGAAGGAAGTTCCTGTACAAGATTATAGCGCAAATACGGAGGTCCTGGGGTACAGTACAAGAATAAAGCTAGTACAAGTGCCACAGTGCAAGCTGGGGCTTGTGCACCCAACATCCCGATACATCTAGGCTCCGCGTAGTTATCGAGCAGCGCCCTACAAAACACCGTTTCCTTCTTTTTTTTTTTTTTTCTTGTGTCTTGTCTTCGATGTGCCACTCGACACCACCCGGGATTTCTTTCTCAAACGCAGCTCATGGCTGAACCGAAGTCCTGTGTGTCCTTCCATGCATATATTGGATATTTGTAGCTAGACACCATTCATATTAATCTCATACTTCAATTTGTGGGCAATGGGGTAGGGTATTGCATTATCTGCGGTGAAGCATCCCACTTCGTTATCATCCTGTATAAAGTAGTTGGGTGCTGCACACTATCACTATGAGGTGCGAGCACGCATTCAGTATTTCTTTCAATCCTTCTTTACCGTGTGTTTGCTTTCCAATCGTAAACTTAATGCCGTTCGGAACGGCTTATCTTCTCTAGTAGCAGGTATGTTTTACGTGATGCATTGTGTTATGGTGTGTCACGAACGATCCCTATAAGAAGGGCTATAGTCCATAGAAGGGTATAAGACAAGGGCTATAGTCCATAGCAGACGACAAAAAGCACACAGTCACGAGAGCATCTGTGTCTGCTCTTCGTGCACACATTGTCATCCATCAACAGATTCAGCTGTTCACATTGTCAGGGCATTATATATGCACGCCAGAGGTGCAGATATCATTTCAAAGTGCCATCCACAATTTCTTGCACCAAGATCCCCTCCCGCTTTCTTGTTCGCATTCGCCCATTCTTTCAACCACGCTGTTCCATAATTACACAGCCGTAACCTTGACGTCAAGAATCGTCCCTCGATCCCCACCGTAACATCGGCGTCATTACGCCGATTACTCGTAGGTGATCCTTCCTTCGATGTACAGTATATAGGGTATAGATGTCGCCCTTGACCTGCAGCAGGTCCGCGACGCCCCCTTTCAAGGCGAGACGTCTTCCATCACATCCGGTGGACGCATCGCCCGGGACCCAATTAATTACATCATTTCCCGGCGTCCAATTATAGCGATGTCTATACTCACGGACCAGCAGGGAAGCGTGACCGGGTCATGAGCTCCGAAAGCGCCGTCATGCGATTCGGCATTCCCTTGTTGTCTTCCGGGCGTCCACCTATGCAGCTCATCGAGAATCTCCGCGTGCACGGCATGCAACGTATAAATCACGGGAGGGTGGTACAAGAGATAAATCATGGACGAGCCGAAGTGACACGGTGCCATTGATCGCGGTGGTGGGGGTGGTGGTGCCGGATGAAGGCGGGTGCTTAGCCGGTTCCGAGCAGCCTGGGAGACGGAGGGGTATGCCATGTGTTGTGTACATCTTAGTGACCGTTACTGCTACGACTATTTTTCTACAGCAAAGCGCAGAAAAGTCTGCAGAAGCGTCTAAGAGGACAAGACGAGGTGTCCAGTTCTATGCTAAATGAACGTCGCACCACTTTTTGTTCTTACATTAAGGAAACGGATCACACTGCTTCCCTACAATCCCTTCTTCTCTTTCTTATCAGACTGCATTACTGACTGTATACACTAATCCTATCCCTCCTGTCTACGCAATAATAGGCTAGTAACACTCTTCTTCCGTTTCCTGTTGTAAGCTGTGGCAGTTCCGCTGCCAGACTTTGTTGTTCGTCCCTCTCTTTGTCCTTTTTCTTCATTCCCTGCATTGCTAAGACGTGTCGCAGTTGTGTCACTCTTATTTCTTGCTGTCGTCTGCCAAGTTAGAGCCGCTTTAATGGCGCCTCGCAACGCCATTACGCCAGGACAGTCGTAAATACTTGCAGGTTACTATCAAGGCGTGTTTCTCGTTCCTCGGAGCTTGGGCAGGGCACTTCGAAGAAGCGGGGGCAGGCAGTTTGACGAAACTGAAGAAAAACAGAGTGAGAAAGAAGAAAACGTACCAGCCGCAACGTGTTTTGTCGATGTTCTATTAAGCTGCAGCTGTCGTTTAAAGTACCTTGGATTTTTGGCCTTGCAATTTTCAGTCTCACGTAGTAACGGTACAATATATTGCCTAACCTTAGTGACGCGGAATTGACAGAAATTAATGTTTTGTGTTGTTGTGAGGACTGTGGCATCATTGGAGGCACTAACTGTCAAAGCTTCTAGCAACACTTCCGCTCCAATGTCCTTATACGCTACTCAGCGGAGGCTTGTAACGTTACGAAGAGCAGAAGGTGAGACTACAAAGTGTCGTCACTCATGACGTCATTACAAAACCGAAACTCTGCATATTCGTAGTGGCACTTTAACCACAACGTACTTGCGACCGTCCCACACATATTTTGTTAAGACAGCACGAATCCACATTTTCTCACAGAATGCTTTCCCGTCAAGCCATGTACCTTATCTAACCTTCGCAGGAAACGGTTCCATAGCTTCATAACCTAAACGCAGGGTTTATTTCATCGCGAATTTAATTCTTGTGCCTTCCCACTCAGCCCGACCTCTTAAGTGTACAACAGCATGTCTGCATACCATCTTGAAGCCTCCTCTCATAGTCACCCAGTAGCTGCCCAACCAGGAGTCATGTTTGTCTACGTAGTCCAGGATGTACGCTCACGCACCTCCTTGAAATCTGCATTGCAGAGACAGAAGACGTTGTCGCCACTCGAAAATGCGTTGTCTCGTCCGTTGTACCTTGCACTCCAGAATGGCGTTGACATAGAATGAACTGTCAGCTCCACCACCAGATGCTCAGCCCCCAGGCGTGGGAATATAATCCTCATCCACAAAGGGCTTTCAAGTGTATTTTTTTACTCGTTTCTACTTGTTTAAGTTCGTAGAAGTAAAGACATAAAAATGCAGGGAGCCCCCATGTGTGTGTGTTCGTGGCCTTCTGTGACTTTGTTTGCTCTTCGCGGGGGACGCGCTTTGAGTGTTGTGGATGCCCGGCGCAGTTCGTTCTCCCATCAACGTGACTTGGAGGAATTTTGAGCACTGTACTCAAAATGTTGTGTTTGGAATACTTGTGCTCGCATTTTAGCACCAGTATTTGTTGTGGACACTGTTAGTCACAGTACCGTGAGAGGAATGCTGCTGTGCCAAACGTGTTTATCACCCGTAACCACCAAGCACTGTTGTTGTTGCTGTTGAACACTGTCTATAGATCATTTCTTTAAAATGCTTCGCGCGTTTACTCCTCAGGCTTCTAATTAGTTTTCTGATCGTGCTCATGTGAAATGGGAGTGCTTCCATAGAGGTTGCGAACAACGAAGGTCAAATATACAGTGTCCTATGCACCATTGCACAAACGTAAATCACAATTTGCTGGGAAGGATGGCTCGAGAACTGGTTGTCAGTTTAGAACACGTCTTCGAGATATGACCATGTCGTGGTTTCCGAACAGTGGCTCGTCGCTGTGACAAACACGTTATTCGCCTTTGCCCCCGAACTATTCTATTCGAACTAAGCGTACAGTAAACATCTGGTCTCCTCGTTCCTGTTGGCTGGAGTCCTCCAAAACACTATAAGAGGCTAACCACAGATTGCCATGTCAGCGTTGTCAAGAGTTAGATTTTTGTCCTTTGTATTAAACAGGGTAAACCCAGTAGAAAGTATACTGCAAAGCCCAATTGCAGAGCGTTTTCAGACATAGACGTATTCTAACGGATTTCCTGTAGTTTTTCGTCTTTCTAAGTTCCACATGCGTTGGACCTCGATTTATGAAAAATTTTCGAGAAGCGAATGGTGCTCATAAATCGAGGTTTCACTGTATATGGTAGATCTCCCTTCTTATAATGTTGGGCCATTTCACGGTTGGCTCTGGACAGCGTCAGCAAAACCTCAAAAGACAAGATAAAATAATAGCGAAAGAATTCTGTTTCATTGCGTTCATCCGTCTTCATAACGGTTAAGCGTTTCAGCTCAGCCTAAGTATAGTTTAAAGTGTGACTGCGTGATATGTAATGCCACATTACATGTAATTACAACTACGTGCACATTATTAATGTTTATACGTGCCTATAAAAAGTATTTCTTGTTTGTTTGTTTTCGTGGTTGAACGAGATAAAGTTATTTTTAACAAAATGCCCACTGTATAAACGACATGAAAAAGCGATATACGCTGAAGCGCGGACGACGGAGATTAAAGCCAAAGGTATTCGTAGCGGCGGTTGCCACAACGTAACCCACAATGCAAAAAGGGAAGAACGCCTTCCTATATGTCCTTGTGAAGGGACCCAGTTTTAGACTGCGTGGCCACTGGGGAAATCAGGTTTCCCTCGCCTACGTTATTTTGCTTAACTGTTTCATTAGCGTATAAACTATTTCCTCCTGTTTGCCTCTCTTTTCCGTTTGGCGTTTTCTTTTCCTAGCTTCTTGTATCTTGCGCTTGAGACGTTGGCATGGCAAGATTAAATTTCACCGATTGCCGTAGTGGGTATTATGGGAGCACCAGGGTGCAATGCAACAGCTGTGCTGAAGCAACTGGGGGCCGACATGATGAAAAGCCAGTATTGCATACACCTACCACGGCCTTCACTTAAAGGATGGACCCAAAAACAGGACTTCCACGTAACCCTATGTTACTTCACCGCACTCAATGTCGCCAGGATGTAAACTCTCCCGCTGCTCGTCATCAACAACAGCAGAACTGTATGCGTTACTGGCCTCCTACAGACACTATAACCATACGCGACTTTGAGACCTGGTTCTATGCTACTAAAGACAGTGAATCGAAAAGTGAAGTCAGCGGGGTCTTTGAACTGTTCACCGCATCGCATCTGCCACAGTGCCATTCTGCGCACTCATGTGGCAAATGTTCACACACTCAGTCATGACGTAGGGTTCTTATTGCTGCTATGAAAACAGCCTGCCGTGAAAGAGAAATTGCGGAGGAATCCGTACTTGCCATACACTCGTTCCCTGGGTGGTCTCCCCTTTCGCGTGAGCCTTAACGCGGATGTGACGTTCCTCGGCGAAGAAAGAGGCACGATTCAAGTGGGTGGACGCCGCTGCACCTGTCGTGCATTATTCTTCGTCCTGCATGCAGAGGAAGGCCATTTGCCGTGCTGAACCCAGGCGACGTACGCAGATTAATATCTCAGGACAGTCGTCCTGTTTATAGCTGAAACGACAACTTTGAATAATGCAATCATCGCGGGTTCACCCGCATAAGTATGTTTCGTTCCCTTTAGGAGCCTTCTAAGACGCATATTCCCATCCGTACTTCCGCCATGCTGGCTGCAATCAGTGTCTGCATCCTAATGCATCGTCCGTACATTTCGTCGCGGTGTTTACTTCATCCTTCCGCCGCAGTTAGCGGTGCGCGCCCGCATCCGTTCTTGGCGTGTGATCAGCGACTGGAAAGAAGGCGATCAGGAATAGTTGTACCTACAGAGATATCGTCCGTGAAGCTTTCAGGGAGCTTACTGTGCCCTGATGAGGAGAGGTAGAGATCCGAGCGTGTCTAGCGTTTGATTCTGTCCACTTTTCTATTACCCGCACTTCTTCACGACTGATTTGACGCGGGAAGTTGGTTTCCATCGCGTGGGATGAATACGGGATCATTCGGAAGGTAGAAAAAAAAAAAA
>JARGYV010123526.1:0-11866 GCA_029532675.1 Ornithodoros moubata | reverse complement strand
TATATATGGTGTGTGTGTGTGCGTGCATGTGTGTGTTATACATTATTCCCTCAGATGATTTATATATAACAGCATAAGCTCTGTCATTTGCACAAAAGGAGGCAAAGCGCGTGGCAGTATGCTAAAATACCGGTTAACCGTACCTGCTTTTGCATAATTTTAGAAGTTGGGTGGGTCAGACCGTAAACATTTTAGCAGACGCGCGCTCGCAAACGTAAGACAATAAATAAATCAATAAATAAAGCATTCGTAGTGAGGTAAATATGTTCTTTTCCGTTGCATCGTTTTCGGTATCCCCCGCATGAACCAAGATTACGCATACTGCACTTCATTAGGTATTTGACGGCTAAAACACATCTACTTAACATGCTTGGAACCGGCCATAAGCCAGAATGACTGACCTCTTACTTGATTTTATTTTATTTTTGTGACCGCAGGCCACACCCACCCTCGTGTCCAAAATTTCTTGTGTCATAGAAGACAGATCAGGTCAGGACTACATCATTCTGAATGATGGTTGCCCTGAGCGTATCTGGCGGTGATGCTGTGTCGAGTAACAGTGTCGAGAAAGAAAATAACAGTTAAGAGGTGACTTCCGACGGTCAGGACCTCCTACTGCAGTTCACGCGTGCTGCTATCAAAGCATTTGAAGAAAACAGAAGAAAACAAAGGACAAGAAACAAAGAAAAAAAAAGAGGGAACACCCGTGGGAGGAGGAAGACAAGCAAGACATCTGAGTCTGACAAGAAAGCCCTTTTGGCCCGACACAATTTGTTGCGGGCAACAAAGTGACGACTGAAAACACTGGTTTCACGGCTTAGCAATCATGTCATTTCATTTTAATAGCATCACTAGCGCGTGGATGGCTGAAACTAGTTGTTTTGCATGTCCCACAAGGGTGTGCCGCTGGTCGATGTACTGAAAACAGCCTTAAATGACATGTCTTGCGTTACATTAAAATTGAGCGACAGCGGGCGAAGCGCCACTACAAAAAAATCGTCGGGATCTTGCTGCTTAACGTGACGCATGGGCCTAACATTCCCAGATACAGCTGTATGAATAGATGAATAGACGCGGAGGTTAGTACAGAGCAAAGGCATGCTTAGGGGTATGCGCCTATGTGACTAACGCAGAAAAAACAAAAAACAAGTAGCATCACAAGACGTAGCCCCATCCAACCAGCATCATCGCTCCATCGCGCACAGAGTGACAAGTATCACATAAAAGCCAACTATTCGGCTTGATCTTTCCATGATAATCTACAAATCACATGCCCTGTGACAGGTGCAGAATTCTTCACATGAATGACATTCATCTGCTATTAAATCTCATACAGTGTGTGGAACATCCCAGAGACAAAGTCAAGAAGGATGGCCCTACTTCTATGTCATTCCACCATTAGCGCCATCTACCTTCTATCGTCCCAATATACTACTACGACGCACAGTAGCAACAAGTCCATCCGCTATCATTAGACCTAGAATATCCTTTGTCTTGCATAACCAACGCATTTATTCCTGCGCTGCAATATATGCATTTTGGAACGACATCGTGTTATCGTATTATCGTTATTATGTGTGACTGCAAGGCTTACCGGAGCCGACAGCTCAAACCGCGATGGTAGTTTAAGGATATGGGCGATCATCGCGTGTAACTTTTATTTACGTATGCTAATAGGCGCAAAAATTACCGTACCTCAAAGCTAACTCCCTCCTCTTTCGTACGTACAATTAATCGACTTTGTATCCGGTCATCCCGCTCGTATATCTCGCGACAGTTCCATTAATATCGTACGGAGTGGTATAGGTCTCCTCATCCGAGCCGGGCTGATAACCGTAAATTGTATATGTGGGAGAAAAATATCATTGCCTTGCCACTTAATGAATCAAACGCCAACGGCGAGCTGTTCCGTTTTGCATATTGCTTTATTCCTTGCAGCGAATGGGCCACGCTAATAGCTTCTTCTTCTTCTTCTTCCTACACGCTAATAGCTGTTCCATGACAAGATTATACACCGACGACGACGACGACTAAATGATGATGATGATAGTGGGGATTATACACCGAGCATACCGAGAACTTTGCGATTATTGCACCTTTGCCACCCGCGTAAGTTTTGTAATGTCAAGGAAGGCACATGGACGTAATGCGTACTGGTGAACGGGAACATCAACACATACATTATATTTATTCGCGAATATACGCAGAGGCCATGAGTTTCCTCATGAGGCAACACCGTTCAGCTGCGTGAAAATATATTTAAGATCGCTAAGGGCCGCGAAAGAGAGCGATTTCTACGCAACTTAGCTACATTCGACCAGTTCAGGGATGTCTACCGTTTATTCATGTCACGTGGTCACCATTCGCCAGACTACTGATACAGACAGTCATCATAGTGATGGTGCGGTAATTGACTGTGAGACAGCACCGTGTGGTAGCAACCAAAAATTCATTGTATTTCAGTTATTGCGGCAGAACTATTAAGATTAATCGTTTTATAACTAGTTACTCTCTCACTGCATAAAGCATGTGTTGCATCGTCACGGTTGTATGGTATTATTTATAGCCATGCTATATACACTCTCGGCTGATGCAGACGCTGGTAACGGGGTGTTGTACTCAAACGAGCTACACTTGGTTATAAGAAAGTCATCATGGTAGGACGTCTTTACGTTTATGTTCATAAGCCTGTAGTTCACATAGAAGACATTGGAGTTACTTTCTCTCTCTCTGCTTCTGGTACACACACTTGAATAAAGAAAAAAAAACAATGAGTAATTTGGTTAAATTACTTCGTGAATGATTATTATTACAATACAAAAAGTATAAAAAAATAATGCATTAGATTAGAAAGCACCAGACTGGTAATTAATTATCTTAATTTCATTGCAGCAGAGTCATTACTACTCAGGTCAAAAGACACCTGCTTGTATTGCAAACTGTAAGATGGGTCAGTCCAGAGGTCTAACCACATCGGTTTCAAAAATAGCCTGGGGGCCCCTTGACGACCAAGGTACCCCACAGGGCCGGCACAGCTGTTTCGCCCTTGTTGGGGCTCCTCAGCAGTGCGCAGGACACCTGCTATGTCTAAAGCACACAAAGAAAACTCGTCCGGACACAACGTAACCGGATCTGCTCCAAGCTATTAACCTTTACCGTCCGTTTGAACTCCATGAGAAAGCGATGCAACATCAGCTGGTGTTTTGGTTGCGGCTGAAATTTTTCCTACTGATTCGGCGTTATTTAAATCACTGTATACAACTATACAAAAATAAAACATATATATTCCAAAGGGCCTTTCAACGATAACCTAATTATTATCGGTAGTTGTAAACGGGTAGGTTAATGTTTTCGATTCAGACTTTAGAAAACCGTTTGATAAAGTCCACCGCCATAAGCAACTTGCTCAAACTTCATCTTCTTGGCTTCTCCCCTCCTATAACAAGATTAATTCCAATTACTTAAAAAAAAAAGCCGCCAGCAATTCCTTGCTCTTGAAACAGAACTTCGTTGCACAGCACGGCGAAGACCAATCGCTGTTCGAAATGCAATCGTTCAGAGACACCATTTGCTAAAAACGGTGGGAGTACGCCATTTCGGGGACGCATAAGTGTCCCAAAAATTGCGTACGCCCGCCGTTTTTCACCAGTGAGGTCAGTGAACGACATCATTCGGAATGCGTGTTGGTCATCACCGTGCTATGCGGTGAAGTTCTGTTTTAAGAGTGCTTGACGTTGATGGTGACCTTTCTGAGTTCCTATGTGTAACGCCAGGTGTATCCCGCGGAGATGTGCTAGGTCCTTTTTTATTTTTATATATATATATACATGTATAAACGGTATAATGTCCGTTGTCCAGCTAGCTGCATTGAAGGACGAAAGACTGAGTTGAGTGGAAGTTGGTCGGTTTCACAGTAGGATATCCATTACAGTAGGGAATGTTGTAGACCGTCCATATGAAAAACGCACACGTAGAAATTCCGGGAAAGTCCTGTGCCCAACAAATGCCCTGACCCTCATACATTGTAACTGTGTATCCATAGGTGAGGTTGAAAGTGCAGTAGACTGTTAGAAGAAACGGTATAAAAGAGTGATGAAAAAGGTTTAAAAAGGGTGTATGAGACGTTGTTTATCCCTACCCTTACAACTTTATACCCGTACAGGGGTATATGTAAGGCATATGTCCCGAAATTATACCATACGACGCCGCATGAGGTATATCTGGGTGCTTTCGCCCGTTGTATATACCTCCAGCTGCCCTTTCTCCTTCAGTCGCCAGCATGCCATAGAGAGCCGCTGCGTGCTTTGCGTATATTCTTTGTAGTGGACGACCGTTGAATGGGGTGTATATTGCCTTTGATGTATTCGTACCTTTGGTGGGGTATATCAGGCAGTGCATTTTATCCCTTGCAAGGGATAAAATGTACACCTTACCTAAGGTATAATTTTGTTATACCCGGTTCATATGGTATATATTTTATCCCTATATAACAGTGTATGTAGACATGTAGCCCCTTGATGTTATATTTTGTTTATTATTCTGCATTTGTAGCCTTCTCCTGCTGTGCATAGCGGTGACCCTCAGCAATACTTCATCACCATGTTCAGACTGTACTAGTTAACATGTAATGAAATAGCTAACTATATTAGAAGTAAACTGCCCACGCTATCATCACCATTCTGTTCTATCGATTTTTCTCTCCAACATTGGTAGCATTTCCAAAGGATCGTGAAATCATGCCTCCGCACCCACCTCATGCATGCTCAAAGCAAGTACAGTATCTGAGTTCAGCATCGACAGCTCCCGATCTGACGCATCGGGCTGCAGTCAATGTTGTATTTCCAGGCATTACGTCACAAGATAACTAGGCGGATTAGAATGTCTCGCTACAGTCGCAAGCAGCTCAAAATAGAAGTCGGGTGCATTAGGGGTGGACGGGTTGGTCCAGATTCCTTTTGTAACTAGCAGCACGTAAGAGAGGCAACGACAACCAGATAACGCACCTGACAACCACCCCTAATGCACCCGACTTTCAGTACATTCCCTAGAGGCACAACGTGCTGAAAGTCGGGTGCATTAGGGGTGGTCGTCAGATGTCTTATCTTTTTGTCGCCGACCTTCTGATATGAACTGACCTACAAAAGCAACCTTGATGCGTCCGTCCACCCCCATTGCACCCAAGTTTCCAGTACATTGTGATGCTTGGGAATAAGCTAAGAGTAAAAAGAGGACGAAGGCTCATCCCAATTTTCCCGCTGTTATTGGACGTGAGGTCGAAGACTAAGGCTGATTCACACAGTCGTTTCTAACGGTCGTGTTTTCATCGGTCAGGAAATGAACCCCACTGGAGTCTATGGGCCTATTCACACGACCGTACAGGGCCGTCTCCATACAGTTCATTGAGATCCGTATTTTACGGACAACAGACAGGGACGGGGAAAATGGTTGTGTGAATTCAGCCTCAGGCTAAAGTCTTCTATTGTTAACAACTCGTTTAGTTATGCACGAAGATGGAGAGACGTAGAGGTTTTTATTATCAAGTCACCTGTCACCCCTTCAGAAGAAAAATTCACCTGTCCTATGAGTAGACCTGCCGCAACGCAGTCAGGATCGTCAGTCCCCATCTCCGATTACGCACCCTTCACTAGATGATGACGATGCTTCGAGTTTTGCGGCGCAACAGGATTCGGAATCATACTAAATTGTAATTACTCTTGGTAGGGTGGATAGAAAAGGGACTCTTGTGCGAGGAGCGGGCTCCGAGTACCGGGAAGATATTTGATGATGGGAGTAGATGGCGCCGCGTGACGGGTGTATGTTATCTTCAGCTATGCTGCGTCTAGGTGTAGCAAGCAATTTCTTTATGGCGGACCGCACCTTCACTTCACAATAAGCAAACAAGAAAGAAAGCTATGTTGATCGTGCCAGGAATGCGTCAATCGGCAATACTGGAAGTGTCCGCCTCATTTATGAAGCGGAAAAATTCCTAAAATATATAGGAGTTGCGACATCTGTATAATGAAACAGGTCTTTTCCTGTTCAGGTAAAAAAAAAAAAGAAAGAAAAACAGAGCACAGTTGCTACGGCGATGTGTGAAAGTCTTCCTAGAAGTCTGCCGCTAACCGGTGGTAATTTCGTTTGAAATCGACAAACGACCGCCAGTCACCGGCGTATATTTTATTTTCGTGGAAAAAAATATATGTTGTTCCACACATGAAAAGACACAAAACGAGCTCATCCTAAGGTGGTTGGGGTAAAGAAAAAGAAAAAAAAAAAAAAAAGAAGAGAGTGGCTCCCCTTCTCTGGGCAACCGGTGACTCCAATGTTCATATGTGCTGCACTGTACACTGTACACAACACAGCGTCTTGAAAATGAAGGGTCACTGTGTCATCCTGAGGTCTTTGTGATGTTCCGCTAGGTAGTACTTTTGTTTATTTTTTACCCATAGCTTTTATGTTAAAGTATTACCCTAGATAGGCGAGCGTCCATCGGAAGTAAATATTTTGCAATAAAATTCTTCAAAAGCGCGACCTGGGGCGTTTCCAGCGTAAGTTAGTGCGCGTGTTACGCAAAGACTACTTCTCTGAATTCGATTCAACTTTTTTAAATGATTAGGCTCCTCTAGGTCTTCGATTTGATGTATAATTCGTGTTATTGTGCACAGGCATTCATATGTTCTTCGCTAGTGAACACGAGCGGGTGCCCGAAAAGATGTTTTTAATTGCGTTTTTCTCAATAAGGCCAATTAGAATATATATATATATATATGTATATATGTGTAAGAACTGTGGAAGAGGGGCTCGGTCGGATGTACGCGTAAATATATAGGCAAATAGAAAAATGAAGCGCGGACAGCAGTAGCGTGGGAGTAATAGGAAAAAAAAAAAAAAACGTTTATTAGGGGAAGATTGTAAGACTTGTCTTACAATCTTTACAATCGCACGAAAACAGCATCTGCGCACGTTATCAAAAAGAAGAGGAAGAAGACTCAAGGCAGTGAGCTTAGAGATATCTATTAAAAACACCCACTAGAAGAGAAGGAAATAAACAAAACAAAGGAAAGCAAACTTCATCTACGACTATGTATAGTGTGGCCTTCGTTTCGCGCCTCTATGATATCGCGCGGCTTTCCTAAAAAAGAAATGCCACGAACAGCAGTACGTTTTACGACCTATTACGTCCCTGATAAACATGAAATATGCACTGCGAATAATAAGCGGATAATTAGTTAGCTCTCTTTATAGGCTCGCCATAAACGTTACGTGTCTAATAAAGATAATAGCACCGACATAAGTCACCCTTAGTTTCGCGCTAACAAGCTGATGCAGTGCTTGGCACGTACGCATAGAATGGCCTGGGCTACTTACAGTCAGGATGTTGTGAGCACTAAGGTCAACGTCGATGGTCAGGAAAAGAACAACGTAATAGGCGCACCTGTTTTATGATTATCCCAGTGAAGAGCATACAGGAAGTTCCTGAGTTCAGAACACATTGTACCGCCTTCTCCAGAATTTACATCACAGCTTCATTCATCATCAATCGCGAGGACTGTGCAGCCTTTTATTGGCCCTTCAAGAAAGCTTAAAAGAAAGAAAAGAAAAAAGAATGGCTTGTGACAGCTGAAGTCTCTGATATCATGCATTATGATTAGTTGCGTCCACATAACAACGATGCATAGCGACGGCTATCTGCCCGGTTGGCCCATCCACTGCTAAGGGTTTACATCATGCAGAGTAATGGTGTCGCTTTGGTTCGGTTCAGAAGCGGAATAGGGAGAAGAAAAAGAAGGGAATGCCTTTCAACTGCATTAGTGCTGGTTGACTTTTCTGTTTCACCTCGCATTGAGTGTATTTACGTTACATCCTCTTTGTTGGCTTGTATTTGCTATGGAGTATGGGCCCTTACGCAGTAGTAAAGCTGTCACGACTTCTCGTAATTTAAGACATTGTTTAATGTTTAGGAACCATGCAACTTAAATGTGAGAATATAAAGTGTGATATTCATTGTACTTTAGAAGAATCGAAAAGTGATGGGGTTCTGAACAATGAGATCGTTCGCAAGGCACCGTTCATTAAATATTTGGTCCATTCTCAGCACGCATGATGACGACGTATAGCATGCTTATGACATGATGGGTACGTGAGGCACGAACCATGGAGTCATCATAGTTTCTTTTTAACGCCATACCAAACAGCGCAGTCAAACACAACAGAAACCCTCACAACGGAACACTTAGTTCGTAAAGCGTGTCACCAGTGGGAGCCAAACCCACGTTCCCATTGTTGCAGGTCACAGATGTCACCAGAGCGACATCCCGGTTACTCTAAAACATGAACGTGGCACATTGCATAAATGTCGAAGGTTGGAGTTAGGGGAGTATATCTGTAATTACTGCAAAGCCTCTTTGTAACTTTCCTTGCAAATAAGCAAAGAAACAAAATAACACCTAGCTCATATCAATGGTGTTTGACATATATGCTGATGATGTCACCGAATCAGCTAACAGAAAATGGAAAGGACAGAGACTGAAGTTACAAAATTGTATGATCTGGACGTCACAGTAGCGCTTGATCGTTGTGTGTTTTAATTTCACCAAATGTGCATCATTTCACTTCCGTGAGCAGTAGTCCAAGTGCACGCAAGCCCCACTAAGTCGAACACGCCTCATTAAGTCGAGAGAAATATATAACATACCAGGTATCACGAAATTCAGACAGTGGAACACGACCTTTCTTCCTATAAGCTAATCATATGCCAGATCCAAATTACAGACGCTGCACCTTGCCGCGTACGCAAAGGTACAAAGGTCTTTTTTTTCACTCCTCGTCGCTCGTGGTGGACGTGACGTCCCCGCGTAAACAGCGCTTCACTTGAGAGTTTTGACTGACAGCGTATGAACTTCGCCACTTCTATGTGAGGGTTTGTACAGTAAACTGCCATCTACGGAAGGATTGGCCATTTGTACTCCAAGAAGAGAAAAACGGAAGAAGACGCGATGGTTCTTGTACCACATGCAGTAACAATACTCTGGAGGCATGTAAAGAAAGAGAAACAAACAAGACCTCCCGCATTTGCACCGTGGATAAAAACGCAACCACAGTTGTTTTGGGGTCAACAGGAAGTGATAAACACTTCCGCGTTTAGAAACGAAGGTTGCTCCCACGATATTATGGGACGTATATGGCAAACCAATCTCGTTTGGATTAAAGACGTATAATATGCGAAGTGTGAAAACACATCCTGGGTGTTTAGCGCACATGACAACTTGCTACTAGATAACGCTCGGGAAACCAACCTCTCCATTTTTTTTCTTCAATCCAACTTCCAACGAACCCACGTGTTCTGAATCCATCGTTGCCACCAGACAGTTTTGAAGTACGTCACGTGCAGTACATTCGCCGACACTGGCACAGAAATCGGGTGAGCCTGGGACGGAAATATATAGAGAAATACATACAGAGGTAGTATGACGGCATTCTGGCATAGTTGTACGTGGAACCAGATGAAGTTACGCCAGCCTCATGAAGTGAGGGACATGGACGTATGTTGTTGCTATAAAGGTCGTGAGAAATTATTTGATTGCCTAAATTATTGGACTAGATAGTCATAGATTGCCTAAAACTAAAATTCACCGCATAAGATGTTCGTTTCCGGGAGCCATTTGCATGAAATACCCGCACACATAAAATACTTGTAAATACATTCTCAACGTAAGCTTTATACGAAATGCATCTGATCTCCGCTGTCAAACAGAGGGGACTGCGCAAAGCTAGTTGAAAGCGATCACGTACTTGTGTGCTTTGGGATCGTACTTGAGATGTGACAGCAGGGAACTGGTCACGCTTAAGTTGCATCACAGTTGCGGTCCGATCAATACAATAGAAGACGCCAATGATTCCTTTTATTCGCATGTTGAAGCGCACATGCTGTTTATACAGTAGTTGCTATGACTTGTTAGCATTATTTCACTCATAACATAAATGGCGCGTTTTGACTGCCAAGCGCGTGCAAAAGATTTGGAGGTTGTGGGACCGAATCCAATGGCCGGCTGTGCTGTAAAGGCCTTTTCTCTTTCTGATTTAAGGCGTATGCCAGCACAGTTCGCATGAAGTCGGCCAAGGAGGCTTGTGTACGCCCTGGCGTTAGACGTAACGTTGCTTGCACTTAGCAAGGCCGGCTACAACGAGCAGTAAAACGACACAACCGCTACCATCTACGTCTATTGTCTGCACACTGTTTGTAAACAGATGACGTCACAAAATGACAACTGCGACATCAGTATGATGTGTCTGAACTATTCGAACGCGGTCTTATTGTGAATAAGACGCTGTTATTAAGATGTATTGCTTTACAATTTAAATCTACACTGTCCTTCGCAAACACTGTACAGCCGACCACATGTACAGGGTTCATTTATCTCCGTTCACTAGTATATCCCACTCTTTTTGTTCAAGCCAGTCAAGATGGCGGACATCGATATGCCTGTTTCAGGGCCACAGGGCCACAAAAGCAACACTACGCCTATGACTGAGGACGTTTGGCACATGGCGGTACGGCAAGCTTCCCCGTGGCAATGTGATGGACGCAAGAAATAATACGGTGACTTCAGTTCTTCAGTCTGCGGTGCCCCAAAAAGGGTCAAAGTATGCTCACAGAGTAGGCCAGTGGTTGTAAGAAAAAAGAAAAAAGAGAGATCACCCGTCAATTATATACGGCCGCAGTCCCAAACCCTAACATTGAATGCAAGGTAAGAGGTGAATGAGGGATTCGGTTCATTTGTCTACAGGTCTCGTCTTAAGCGCCATGCTTCAAATGATTATCTGTTCCTTGAAGCCAGTGACCAGATCAGACGACACCTCTCAATGATTTATGGGCGCTCGCTATTGAGACGAAAACTGAAGGGCACATACCTGTTCTTTCGATTTCGATATGTACACCAACGTCACCAGTTACGTCACCGTCACGTTTCCTCTGTACAAGTCTATTATGTCGAAACGTAGGTCTACCCATACCAGTCGACAGGTGGACCCGCTTCTTTGCGTATAAAGTGTAGGACACTGTGAAGACTTAGACTAGAACTGCAACTAGAACTATACATTTGCTTTCTACATAAATTAAAGCGGAGAGCCTATGTGCTGTTTTGCCTAGCAAAATATTTGTACATCACAAGTTTCGGTATAGTGGAGTGGCCGGATGGCAGCGAAATAAACCGTCAAAGAGTTGTACTAGCGAGTCATGTGAAAGAACGAAATGTCTGCTTCGTGTGAACAGTAAACTGAACGAAAGTGAAGAGTTTCCTTCCTTTATAACGACGGTGTGTTTTTAATCGAATAAAGGCTATCATAATATTGTTCATCGACCAACTGCAAAATTATAGCGTCGGACGTCGAATCATGAGCAGTCCCGAGTCAACGATAAGAAGCAACTCGTGTGCCCACACTCTGAAAACAGAACTTCAACACATAATTAAAGACAAACACTATGCGTAGTGACATTATTATGTTTCCTTATTGATTGAAATCGGTAGGCGTATGCCGTTTTGTGACATTATACATTTATCTTAATTGTGAGAACGAACGAACGAACGAAGATAAATCATAAACATGTTATGGGGAATTTTCCGCGTTGAACGCGGGCGCTACCCCATTGCAGGTGGATTGGCGATGAGATGTGCAAAGATATGAGGATGAGGGTGCTGACGGATGAAGAAGGGAAACGCGATCAGGTGGGTCTAGAAGCGACGATTGGGGGCGGGGGAGATGGGGGAGATCATCAATGGTAGCCAGGAACGCAGATCATTCCTGAGCTGGCTCCAACACACTGAAGCAACGCATAGGTCATAAAATATCTAGCTGGCCAGCAGAT
>JARGYV010123513.1:0-11739 GCA_029532675.1 Ornithodoros moubata | reverse complement strand
AAAAGCTCCATGCATATCTGCGCTTCCCGAAACAGAAGGCCGTACATGAGGGTCTGGGCATCGTCTGCTACGCTCTCCGCACTTTCCGCCATGCTAGACTCAACTCGCGCACGGCGAAAATTACGGGTCAGACTACCTACTCTCAGGTCACGTGATGCCTACCCGCCTACGTCATAACTCTGCTCCGGAGTTACTCGGGGCGGAATAAGAAAACGCACCCTAAGTCTCTCGGAAAAAATTACCGATCTTCTTATTGGCGGGATCGCTCGCCACTGCATAACAGTTTTTATTGAGGATATCATAGCACAAGATTTTGTGTTAGAGGCAGCTATTTCATGTACGAGCGAAGACGCCTCGGTTTATTTTCAAACGAGCGCTTTGGAGGCAAGGGTGTGTGATGTTTGCGTTGCGTACACTTCAAGGACGTAGCGGTCATGTCCGACATAATTGTGAAAGATCAAGCTAAGCTGGCGGCAGTAAGCTGATAAACAAACCCCATTCTGTGCTTCAATGGCAAAAGTTTTCCAGGCAGTAAATAATCGTGTTTTAGCTAGATCACTACAGTCGAATAGAGTGTGATGAATGCAAATAGAATCGTCTCACTTCTTTCGGCAGAGTACCCTCTTGTACACGTGGCTGAATACTGAGACTGGAACTGCTGCTAACCTTGACAAGCTCTTATGAGCAGTTTTCTCTGGAAAATGAGGACGGGTCCTTCTAGCTGAACAAAGGTTTGAGAGCAATTGGACGGTATTCGAAGAGCGAAAGTGTCGGATGACACTATTCTGGCCACCAGTCCGGAGCTCCAGAGAAGGGAAATGCGAGTCAGGGGAGAAGTAAAAGATGAAGCCCCTCTACTCCACTCTCGAGATAGGATGAGCGGCCCTACAGCAACGTGCACGCATTACGATGGCTTTGCCTTATATAGTATTCCTTTCATTGCGAACAATGAATTAATTAATTATAACAATTATATAACCAACTTAAAAATAAGAAACATCGCTCCACTCTCTCAAGTCTGAGGGGTTTGATGAGATAAACGCGATACAAGTGACTCCGAACACATTTCCTTTCATGTTTTTTTTTTTCTTTTTTGTGTGTGTGTGTGTTTTTGTAGAAACAACGTGAAGTGCTCACGAGAAACGACGCAGAAGGTCAACCGTGTCATCATGTGACACAGTCCTTACGCCAGTCACGGGGTTTCATCGCAACTGCAGAATAAACGAGTTTCCCATACGTGCCTAATCTCGCAGTAGCCTTTGGATTTTGCAGTACTGCTTGGAGGAATAAAAAAAAAAAAAAAAAACACCGAGCCAAGGCAAGGTGCTGGAATCCCATCAGGTGCGTTGGTCTCATCACGTCATTTGACTTCCCGATTGACTTTGACCGGAGCATAAAAACGTTGGCTCATTAACGAATGAATTTGTCGCCAATAAAAGGTACGGTTGTCTACTCAACAGGACCGTCAATACTTGAGTTGGTTTTATTCGCCTGCAGAATGCCTCACCTCTATTCCTAAAGCAAACAGTCCTATTGAGGCTTCGAAGGCTCACCGTGATGGAATCCTAAGCGCATGATGGTCGCGAACTACTTCAGCCAATCGATAGGGTAACGAACGAGTTGTGTAGGCGGGGGGCATTTCTCGTAAGCATTCACATTCAATATCTCTCCCAACTTCTTTTTCATTCTCCAGCTAGGCATAATGACCCTGTTCGAAAGCATAATGCCAATCTGCTGGCCGCAACGCAATTGACTTACTCCGCTGGGAAATCTGTAGCGTCGGGATAACGCGAAGCATAGAGGATAATGCGATTTCAAATCTCCTCGAAACATATTCAGAACGAGACTCCTGGTTGGCTTGGAAATGACGTTCCAAACCGTTCGTCGTCTCTGTGCGCAAGGATCCGTTCCTCTTTGAAATGTCCCTAGCGAGCATTTTCAGTTTTATTGGTGCATCATCGATGGTCTTATATGGGCTAGCATGATCGACAGCACGTCCTTCTTCACACTGTCGAGGCTAATAGCTGTTCGGTATCAACGCTAAGGCAACAAAGCATTTTCATGTGCAGTACACGAATAATGCTCTTGGGACCACCCTTGTCTTGTCTGGTGGATTTACACAAGTCTTTTCATGTGAATCCTGGAGCTCAAAAACCGAGATTGTAAGGCACAGAGTATTTGATTCGTGTACATTTTCAATTAGGTACTACTTGATGCCCTGATGTTATTGTTTTTCTTTGTCCTTATTTGTGGTCATCCTCTGCTCCCTACGCTAATCCACTTTACCATTCCGTGAGTCGCAACGTTCTGCCGCAACCTCTAGCCTCCACCCCATCGCTGTTTGCCTCAGTCTGCAATGAAATGGAGAATGAAGCCGATCTTTCGCTGCACATGAAAAACACATATGCGAGTCAAACATCCTTGTCTCAACACTGGGCAGGTACTTCGACGTAATAACCTTCGGTCAGGGTGACATCAGCGTTGCTCACAAAAACGCCACAGTGCAAAAAAAAAAAAAAAAAAGAAATAAGACTTACAATACCTACAAAGGCAACGTTATCAAGAAATACGGCTAATAAAATGTTTCACGTCGCATATCGCGAGCCATTGACTGCTTTATACGCGTAAAACGGGTACAGATTAGGTCTGTGCGAATACTCGTAACTTCGAGCACGAGTTCAAGCTTATCTCATACTCGACTTGAACACAGCTCGTAAAATCTGATCTCGGAAACCTCCGAGTACTTGGTACCGTTTCGAGCTCACCTTGAAATAGTTGCCACCATACACTGGACTATTTCATAACCTCTTTTACAGGTCTTACTACGAGAACTGTGGCCACTAGTCAAATGTCGAAAAGAAAGTCCCACACAAACCCTACCATCACATGTTTCGGGTATGAACTCTGACCTGGTAGTGCTATACGAAGGCGTCATGTGACTTATATATCTTGTCGCTGCTATGTGACCATTGGGGAACTCTAGAGAGAACCTAGAAGAGAACGGCGGTCACTATACCGCTGGCGGGCGGAGCAAGAGCCACTAAATCAGCTTAGCTCCAGAGTAGCATCATTCAGGTAAAATATAGCACTCTTCCTGTTCATGGCACAATAATGGCACATGGTTGCTTTTTCTTGCCTGTATTACTTGTGTTGCCATATTTGATACTATTTGATAACATGGGACTACTCGGACAGGCATGCACGCTTCCGTACTACAAAAGAAGCAAAAACTGCGAAATATACCAGCAGTGGTATCGAATGTGCCATCTGTGTGATTATAAGTCCTATGCTCATCCCGCGATAACTTGATAGCCAATGTGCGCGTGTCCACCGCTGAGGGGCATAGATGCGCAAGGAAAACTGTGGAGATGTTTATACCTTTCGGACGAACTATTGCAACATTATTAATGCAATGTACCGAATAAAACAGGTGCACCAAATGCAGGAGGAGTCTACACTGTGTTTCGTCAAAGCGTTTGCAGCAGAAACAATGGTACAACTGTTTTGTTTTCTCCACTGCCTCTCAATCTGAGCTGCTTGAGAATGGACGGGCCGATCCATGAGATATTTAACACGTGACGGTCTACACATATCGCCGTTACGTATTCGGAATCTCGTGTGCTTTACTTTACCTTGGAAAATGGTTGTCTTTGCTTCTCTTCCGAACATCGCATCCCCAGCTGGGGCGAAGTGTATCGCCAGCGGCTGTGCTACCAAGTTATCACGCGTGTTTTGTTTTTGATGTGGTTATGAATAGCATGCATGAATATGCGCTATGTACATGAAAGTATGGTACCTTGTGTGCGCAGTGGGGAAAGCATGCCTTCAAATGAAGGTGAACAGGGCGAACAGACGGGTACCCCGGATGCTGATTCCATATCCATATGGCATATAGAACTGTATATATCATGCAGAATAAAGCCCAGGTTCTTAGTCTGCATGCAAGTCGAATGGCGCCATAGCAGCACTAGACAGCTGTTTCGCGCTACTTGTATCGCAATATGTGGAAGGTGTCCGAAGTAATGGTCACCAGGCTTTGAAAAAAGGAAGAAAAAGTCCAGCTACCTTTGGAAATGAAACCAACTGCATGTTGTTAAATGTCGCATGAGCCTATAGTTAGTATTTTTTTCACCTGTGTAATCAGCTCATTAATTAAGATTAATTAGCACACTTTTTAATTAGCGACTTGAAAGCAACCAGTCGTAGAGGGAGCTGAGACATTTTAGAGTAAGGTGTCCTCAGCATGGTACCCTTAACGGTTTTCTTTCTTCCTGGCAAAAGTATAAAAAAAAGACGACAAAGAATGCCCGTCAAAATTAGAAGCGTACCACGAGAAGACTGCTGACACGCAGGTAGAGCACCGTTACCGAGCGCCCCAAGCGTCGGCTAGAGTAATGGCATCCGCTTAGCAAGTAGCGGATTCCGCTACTTGCTCTGCCAGGCATGGTTTGCTGCTTTCGTTGGCCTCGAGATAAACAGTTGATGACGCACAGCGGTACAACGCGCCGACAGCCTCTCCGAGCGATAACGATTGTGGTTGTAGTTTCCCTACCCAAGCAGCACAATGTACTGCAAGTCGGTTGCATTAGGGGCGGTCGGGTGATCAAGGTTGCTTTTGTTCTTTACAAAGGCGCAGCAGCAAACAGATAGGGCACCTGACCGCCACACCTGTTGGACCTGACTTTCAGCACATTGTACTGAAAGTCAGGTGCAGTAGGGATGGTCGTCAGGTGTCTTATCTGTTTGTCGCTGCTGCTCTTTCGTGCTGCAAGCTGCAAAAACAGTCTTCAACCTATCCTCCCCTTATGGCCCCGGCTTTCAGTGCTTTGCACTACTAAAGTTGATACGTAACTTGTCGTGCGATGATGTATGCAACCAGCCAATGGAGAAGAAGAAGAAGATTTGTTTTCTTTGTCCNAAAAAAAAAAAAATATATATATATATATATTGTGAGAAGGAAGGAGGGATGCAACGTCTTAGCGATGTGTGGTTTAATCAGAATGCGCGTGACCTTATGATGATGACTAAGGGTGATGATGTGCAGCGCCAGAATCTTGCTCTCAATATATGGAAAGACTAGAATCTGCTCTTAAAATATGTGCAAGTAAAATTGAGTGGAAGTACAATTCCATGGGTCGTAATAATAATAATCGGTGGGTTTACGTCGCAAGACTCCGTGGGCCGTACCAGCGTAAGTTATTATCCATGTCTTCTTTGTTTCTCCTCTTAGGGTTCATTGTAGCTGTATCATAAGGAAAAGGAACATTGTAGTTGTATCATAAGGAAAAGGAATAAAAAACACACATTCCACTTATTTATTCATCGGTGGGTTTCTGCCTTATGGAATGGACGCCAGACCAAGCAGGCGTATTTGTTATCGGCATTGTATGATCACCGCAAACGTTTACGCATTGTCTAAATTCTTATGTATTGCTTACTATGACGAAGACCATGCATGAAACTACCAAACAAAGAACAACAGTAGCATTTCCGGTGCATTCGGTAGATTGCCAACGTTGAGACTGGAAAAGTAAATGCATGTGATTTATTTTCTTTGTTTGTTTGTTTTGTAGACTTCTTTTTCTTCTCTTGCACGCCTGTACAAGGCTCAACTTGTATAATCGTTTCTCGTTGGTCATCCATGGGATATTTACCCACCCCCATTCTTTTTTGAACGTGAGAGGAAGCTGTACTCCGGTGAGAGGTAGGTAGATTTTAGGAATAAATGCCTTGTTCTGTAAGATAATCATTTTGTAACCAAACAGAAACGTACACAGCATCTACATTAATTTCCACGGCATTTACGTAGTAGCAACGTAGTGGCTTGTTCACTTTGCTTGAACATATTTCCGCAATGTATACTGTTATGTACGTTCTCATTGCCCTGACTCGCATTCTGTTGTTGACACGGGCTGTTGCCCACGTGACTGAGTGCCGCGAAAACCGGAGAAAATACAGTGTTGCTGCGAAAATTGAATTCGACTACATCTGGTGAAAGAGGCACCTGTGGTGTAAGTTCAACCAAGATTGGCCAAGTACGAACAAGTTAAGACAGTAAAACCGAACAGTTAACGAAACAAACTATTTACCAGCAGTAGAACAAAATCGTAATGCAGCCTCAGTCACGTTCTAGGAAAAAAGAAATTCTAACACATTCTCATTTCTTCGTCCTTTTCACGGGGCCCTGTCATCTTATCTATTGGTTCATATTCGTTCTTTTCTGCTACAACAGCGCATCCTTCGAAATTTGTTTTGCCTTGCAGGTTCTCAATTGGCCTGCCACGCTCCATATCTGTATCTGTCGGCTGAATGTCACGGCTGTACCCGTACGGAATAAGCGGCTACGAGCATAACACATTACACATTACATCGACTAGGTGCTGATACCTGAACAAATCTAAAAGCGAAGCACATTATACTTGCAGATCACCACATTAGTGGCGTTTGTGTACCGGGAAAAGCAGCTTGATGGAAGTCAATAGGAGTGCCGTGTCCTCGATAAAACTCTGATATAAATACTTTGAGCGACTGTTCCATTTTTCGTTAAAACGTGGCCCTCTTGGGATGAGCAGTTTATGCGTTCAAAAGTTTTACCTCTTTCCGATATGATTTGGAATTGCAAATGGAACGGTATTGCTGGTTCTGTGCAGGCAGGTTACACACGTATCTACTTGATGCTCCGTGCCGGCTGTAGTGACTTGCTGATTCATATTTTTCAACGCACGGAGACATATCGAAGCTCCACGGTATACTCTGGTAGTAAACAATCAAACCGAAGGCTAACAGCGAGAGAGCTTCGTCAAAAATCACCATTTGTGAAGCGATGTATTGCGCACTGCTACCGTCATTCCTGACAGTGAGCTGAGACGTTTGACCATGTTTTCTGAGACGTGCTAGATGCCTAAAAAATAAAAAAAAGAATAAAGTGAAATCATACTCTCATTAAAAACGATACGTCCCTGTATAGTGCTGACCAGCGTATAACGTCATAATAATGCTGCTTTACTTTCATTCCTATTAATTCCCACAACATTATGAAATCAAGTTCTGTTTTTAAGTGTTCGTGATTTCATTTCAATCTGAACTGAAATCATTTACCCTGCAGATGAATTTGATTTGGGATTCGATTAGCACCGAAAACTTGCCTCGGATTTGGATTGAGTCACATTGTCGCGCAATAATCTGGATTCGGATTGAATCGTGCCGAAGGATTTGGTAAGAATTTCATCCAGTTTCTTGATGAAGAGATCGACATTCACATTATTCATTTTGGTACAAAACTTACGAAACATACATTGGCGCCTATCTCTAGCACTATTTTTTTCTAAGCCATCTGATGTTCTGTGACCCCTTCTAAGATTCCTGGCCGCTGATCAGTAAGTGGGAAGAGATCATCGCGGCCGTGGCGACAGCTCATGGTGCTGACGGTTGTTTTGCGAACTGCTAGCCGTTGCTAGGCTCGCCAGTGACGGGCAACGTGACGTCTGTACTAGAAAAAAAAAGGAAAGTAACAAAAATGGTCCACGGGGAGTAAAGTCATTAGGGTTTTATCGCCTGCGTACAGGCGGAGGTGCAGATGACCCTCCCAAGGAAGGCAGCTCGACAAGATGTGCGGTGTTGTCTCCCGGCTGGGGTGTTACCACTGAACAGCACCTGGTGTTCCCCTTGGTTTCTTTCCCTCAACGTCCAGAAATGTTCACATATTACATTCTCCCGTTCAAAATCCAATAACTCTCGTACGTATCACCTAAGCCCCTCACCTGTTTCACAATCTAGCGCCTATAAGTATCTTGGTATTCCTCTTACTTCTAACCTCTCTTGGAAGCCTCCTTTCAAGCCATTTATTTTTTCACTCCTTTCAGGCCACTCTATTCACGCCACCTCCAACGATGTGAACTGTCTATTCGGCTACCTGCGGCGCAACTTGTGGCTTCCCCTGCATCCGTGAAGTTTAAGGTAGATACGACCCTGATACACCCAAAGTGTATGCGGCCCCAGTTTGGTGCCCATACCGTGTCTGTCGCTCTGACGTACAGGAGGCTCCGCAAGATCGTGACGCCCGCTTTGGAACCAGTGACTATTGTTATCCCTCCGGCATCTCGCTTCTAAAGCGCACCGCCGGATTAAGTGACCACTCTCTAAGTCGAAACTGTTTATGCGCATGTCTGTTTTTTTAATTTTACCACACTGCCCCTCGACCTCATTTCCTTTGTCCTGTCACTTACATACCACCTAAGCTTGATCACCCGCTAAAAATTGAACGATTCAAGTGCAAAACCGTGCGGTGCTCTTCTCCATTCTTTCCGTGAACAGTTACTGACTGCAATAGTCTACCGAAGGCGCTGGTCTCTATATCGAACAACGTGCATTTTATTAATGCGCTGGCTGCTTACCTTCATTTATAATATGAAACGAATGTTCGGTTGGCAACCAATAAGCGAAACAGGTAGGTAGCGTTCGTATTCAATGGCATTACTATTCAAGAAAACAATACGATGATTGTATCTACGTTCTTTGCATGAAAACAAAAAAAAATTGCCACACGCTCGTTTGTGGGCAGTTGCCATTCATGAGCGACACCCGTTTCAACAGCCTGTCAAGTGCAGCACTTTCCGTTTTCTGCTTGCTGTTCAAAGTACACCAACGCCTTGGACAGGCACTCCCGAACGCATGCCTCCTCTTCGTCTCCTTCTTCTCTGGCCATTAGCCAAGACAGCGTTTGGTCACGGCTTGGCATGGGTATGGGAGAAATAGAAACGGGCATTTTGAAGTGGTACAGAGCACTTTCGATGTCCTTTTCACAGTACCCCACATATGCCCTTCCAAATCAGAGGATGGATGCGAGAGTGAAGGGGATCCCGCAACGGCGGCACGAAGTTTCTAGTACGAGTATTGCTAGTAGTTTCTCGTATATTGAAACGCCAGATGTAATGTACACGACATTCCAATAAAAGTTTGGAACATTTCATTCACGCTGCATCTTCCACAAAGTGGTTAGTCTCGTCGGCCACATCGATGGAGGTAAAAGCTAAGGAGCGTGGTGAAGCATATCAATCTCGTTATCCACATTTCCTCATCGCGTGAGGAACAGCACTGCGGGCGCCACAGAAAATCCAAGTGTTCATATCCCGCATGTGGTTGCCTGATAAAAGTAAGGTGTTTAAAGCCTCGAAATAGGGCACACAGGGTGACAAGGAACGGTGGTAGAACAGGTAGAATAACGCCGGTGAGGAACATCCTGGCTTGTTCGTCTGCAGACTCTTTATAAGGTATGTCCCGGTGACCAGGGACCCAGGAGGGGATAGTACTGTGTACGTGAGGAGGGTTGAGCACGATGATGGCGCACAGAAGAGAATGCTGAGAAGGGCTCGTCAGGGCTGTTGAGAGACAGTCTGACTAGACAATCAGTCGGTTGCAGGAGACCGGGACTCGCGTGAGAGCGAGAGCAATGGCCAGGAACTCTGCTTCAAAAATTGGAATGCAGTCCGACAGTCGAATCGGTAGGCAATAGTCAAGCGAAATGATGAAGATTCCAGCTCCCGCCTTCTCTTCAAGGACCAAGGCGTTCGTTGAGAGGACAAGGTAGTCCGACCCTTCACTTAAGAAAATTGACAGCAAGGCGGTTAACGTGGAGGCTTTCGCCTCTTCAGAAAATCCTGTAGGTAGGTCCTGTAGGTAGCACCACGAGAGGTTTCAACTTGCTCAGGGAGATATGCAAGGGGGATATGAACACAAGCTGAGGGGTGTTGTGCACGGTATTTGCAACTGTTCTTGTGTCTGTCTGAGAAGGGACATAAACGATTATGAAGAAGGCGATGGCAGAGACGTAAGAAGGCCTAGACAGTGATGTATCGCATCCGCTCCTTAAGAGATGTGATTCTTGCTTCCAGGCAAAGGGCGTCATTTGCTGAGTAAGTGGGAAAGCCAAGGCACAACGGGAGAGAGCACGACTCTCGAAGGAGAAAAGTTTTGCGAGGCAGTAGCTCCGCAGCTGAGAGAATAGAACGCAGCCGAACTCGATGAGACAGATGTAGGACATGTACAGGTAGATAAGAGCTCCGCGCCGCATCCCGATTCTGGGGCTGGAACATCGACGCATGAAAAACAACGCCCGTTCGGCTTTGGAAACAGTATAGTCCAGATACTGTTCCCAGGACATATCGTCGTCGTAGCAAAGACCCAGATATTTCGGTAACGACAGCTGGGGATATAGACCAAGCCCACCTGGAGGTCAATAGAGATGATGTCGTCGATTGGGAAGAACAATAACGGCACATTTGTTAACACCGAGGTTCAGGTGAACAGTGTCAAGCGACGTGGTAACCTTGTCCAGGTATAATTGCAGAGAGGAGTAAAGCTCTGCGAGAGAGCCTCTCGCAGCAAGAAAGGTGATGTCATCCCCATATATGAACTTCTGTACCGCCGGATCATGGTTGGACATGGACTCTGAGGCTTCGTCATCATCGTTTTAATCGATGTAACAGACGTCAATGCCGTGCATGTGTGGTACGATGGCGTCGTCGTCCAACGGGTGCTAGCGTCAGGCTCGTCTGTCTCACCGACGAAACCTCCTTCGAATGCAGCCTCTGAATTTCGTCGCTTTGGGTCTTCCACATCTTCGGAACAAATAATGAACTCGCACGTAAGCTGTCTACGATAACGTGCCCTGAACGCATGAGCTTAATATTATATGGTTAACATTAATTAGCTTTACTCCGTCAAGCACGTGGCACCCAGAATTATCAACCAGCATACGCACATTTCGGCGTTCTTGCCTGAAGTGACAATCCAGTTGACTACACAGTTGGAGTCCTGCGTTCCAGCAGACTTGAGTAAGATGATAATTGTGTTGAGAGTTGTAAAGTATTCTATGGTTTCATGGACGCCACAGTGACAGCACATAGGGGAGGGAACAAATCCAGTGGAGGGTGACCCTTTGCCTTCGTCCGTTGTTATTTTCCCTGACGACGTTTTCATCGCCTTTGTCGCACTGTGACAATATGCGTCACCCCGCGCCTGCTCCCACCGCCAAGCCGCGCCTTGCTAGCTACCTATCCGCATAAATAGCATAAGAACGAATGTAACAAGTAAGCAACATGGTAGGTTAAATTCCGCTTACCTAGAGCAACCTCATAACCCTTCGCCATCTCGATGAGCCCATCGCCTAATTAGGTAGCATGCCTTTTCAAGTTCCAAGAACTTCGGTATCGCTTCACACGTGGTTCAGGCTTGCTGGAGAGTCATTTCTCCTAGCAACGCGATGCGTCGTAAATTGTCGACTTTCCGACGTCGACGCCTGTCATCACCGCCTACCACCACAAACTTGCAGATTTGGGACATTTTCGCACGGTCTCCAGAAACGACGCTCGCACATCAATTTATTTTGCCAAGCTGAGGCCTCTTTCTCCACTCAAGAACCGCTTGAACAAATCACAATTTTTCTCTGAAGTGGCGCCCTCTCGCGGCTCTATCTCTTTCGCAGACGAACTGCCAGGAAATGGCTACACGTGTTTGGTGAGCATTGTCATCGTATCACCGCATGTGAAGCCAGACGGCGGTCGTGTTTTTTTCCCACACGGGGGTGCCCTCCAACCATGGAGGAAAGAAAGAAGAGGAGACGGCGTAGCGCGATATTTACCGGGCTAAAGTGTGGAGGAAGTACGTCACGATACCGGGCAGTCACGTGACTTTTTCCAGCCGCGCGCATGCGTGGGAAAGGCTTCCGCTCGTCTGCCGGAG
>JARGYV010123488.1:0-20013 GCA_029532675.1 Ornithodoros moubata | reverse complement strand
CGTCCGCGCTTTATAATTTTGCCCAGAGTTGTGCAAAGCCAGAAAAAGCATACTTTGTTAATACTTTTGTAGTTTGTAGTAGAAACGCATCAATGCAAACTCATGTTTTAGTGCGAGAGTAGTGTGCGTTACACACTTGAGAGCTGCGGTACATCGCTACAGCATTCCTTCATCGCTACTCATTCTAAAGGATAGCTCGAGCTATCCTTTAGAATGAGAAGGAGGTAATGTTGTGGTAAGGAAAGGACAGCTACATCTGCCCGTCCCTCTGAGTCTTGTGGGAAGGGTGAGGAATCTGAATAAAGAAATCGTTTAAAATTCATGTAAAAAAAGAAAGAGAACAAAACACTGCACAGATGTGATTACATCTGAAGATTGTCTCGATTTTGTGGCATCACAGAGCTGGTAGCCCTATTAAATGAAATATCGCGCGCGATCACAGCGATCGCCTTTCTTGCGGGCGAATGCTCACACTAATATTTGAATGAGACCTGCTTGTATTGCTTCGATTCGCTGCGATTTTCGTACAGTAGCAGTCTCCTGTACCTGCTGACGTACCGAAGGTTTTTGTCGTATCAGTTTAACTAAATATCTCCTGCGTTTCTGGCGAAAAGAATTCGCAGCCACGATTTTCGACAATGACTATTCCAATGGCATCGGTCTTAAAGGCTTCGTCGTGCACGAGCCCGTCCCTTTAAACGAGGCAAAGCAGCTCTTGTCCCGCTATACAACTGCTGAGGTATTTGGCCGGACGTGATTACTCCCGTCGGCATTTCCTGAAAGAAAAATAAGCACTCTTGCTAGTCACTAGGTGGCTGTGTCGCGGGTTGAAATACATTGGATTTGAAATGTGTACAACAACAACGGATTGCATGCCAAACAAACGCCAGACATACGGGCATGTATAATTATTTATATCTGATTACGGGCTTTCGCTTCTAGCTAACCTGCGTCCATTTCTTGATCAGTGCAGTATACATTCGACAGGCAGGAGACGAATGGAACCCAAGCTACGTTTAAGTGTGCTGTGTGCGTCACGCCGCAGGAAGCGGGAGGCGGATGCTTCGGTGACGACAGGGGGGATTTTGAGAAAAATACTGCGTTCTCCGTCGCTCACAATCATACAGAGTTTAGTATGATAGAGTCTCTCAGAAGGAAATCCATGGATCTAAGTACAAAGGCAGCAATTCTACTCGTCCTTTGCGCGACAGGAGAAGGCAAGTCGTTGCATGCATCTACGCCCAATGTTTGTTATAGCTCCTGTCTTCTGCTTACTCGCACCCGAGTTGTGTTGTGTTTAGTAGCGTCTCGTGATTACCTGTTCGTTTCTTTCACTTACTGTGCAAGTACTTTTTCTTGTAATAATTATATTATCATTACAAGGAAAAGTTTTTCTGGGCTTTCGAGGAATGGTGGACTTTCGAGGCGGTCTTACATTAGTACAAACGATTCTTCTTTCACTAAATTTTCGAAATCGACCTTTCGGTACAACACTGTCCCTCTAACAGGAAACAAAACTTGCGCTACTGCCTAGATTTCGACAACGAAAAATCGCCTAGTCCGTGGGGAGGGGCTTAAGAAAACAATCACACTGGCCGTGGCGACAGATTCTCACGAGCGCTACATCGCCACTGAGCAAGGAGAGTGTCTAGTAAGCGAACCGAGCGGGAGAAGGTAGAAGCAGAACTGCGAAGCCTCTTGCCTACAGAACTTTTACAGGGAGAGGTGTCGATCTCTCTTGGCCACATGATGCGGTGTTATTCTTAACATGGGGACAAGGGGTATATTGAGTGGCAAATAATACCAGATATAACATGATCTCTTCAGCATGTGAGTCCTGACTCAGTAGTTTCCTTGCAGCACTTCCCCTTTCGCTAGACAGTGAATCAGCAGAAGCACGAGACACATCTTGCAGAGTTTATGATCCTCTCAATGTAACAAAAGCATTCATTGGACTTCAGAGGACAAGAGGTGGTAGTCGGTTTACAGAAGGTTCTCAGGTGGCGTTCCACTGCGAGCCCGTAGGCCTCACAAATGGCGACCCAGTACAGATGACGTGCCAGAACAGTACATGGGTGAGGAAAGACAGAAAAGATACGGTATATATGCCTCTGTGTTCTCCTACCAGTGCGGGGGATGTGGTTGTGAACATTCGCGGTACCTTCGTCGTCGGTTCGGCAGGAGTGGTCTTCGCGAGTCCAAGAAAGTTTCTGAATTTAACGTGCGTGATACAAGGAGCGAAGAAACCGAGCCAGACAAAGTGGAAATTGAAGAGCTTCGAGGCAACCAACCCACGAGGTACGTGCATACCTTTCTTGTGGTGCGTTAGTTGACAGAAGAGGACAACAGCAATAACAGCGGTAAATGATGATGACGTGGGGAACTTCACCACTCCTAGAGCGGTACCCTACTCTGTTACTACGATGTGCGAAGTGAGTGAGTAAGTGAGGGAGAAGTTAAGTATGAATGTGATGGCCAGGGCTAGCGTTCAATTCGACACGACAGATGAGGAACTACGCATACAACCATGGATATATGACGTATCATTTCATGCCTATCCCGCTACGGTATGCTACTGTAGGAGCACTGTGATCGCGCGCCCAAGTCAATAACAAGGGCGCGAGACTCCGCTTTTCACACAACTTCCAGCTGACGTCACCCCATGAAGTGTTTTGATGCTAAAAAGAGGCAGATGATAAAAGCAGGTGACTTCTGCTTTCTCTACTATTTTGTTAAATTTCTCGAAATTTCTCGCAAACTTGCCGATGGGCTTTCGATGCCGTCTTACATTAGTACTAACGATTCCTGTTTTATTAAAGTTTCAAAAGCGACCTTTCTGTAAGACACTGTCCCTTTAAGGTCGGACTGTAGGTACCAGATTATAAGGGAGTTAGTGGAACTCGTTTATTACGTAGCACGCTCTGTCCGCGTACAACGGAAACTGTGAATTTTATTTATTGATTTGCTATAAGCGATCTTTGATATCTGTTTTCATGTATCTCACACGCGTCCCCAGTTTGGATGCGGAATATGAAATGCCTGGTAAGTCTATGCCTGCGCCGCGTTTTTCCAGAATTTGCTCTCAGTGGCTAAGTTTTCGCCAATCCACCGAGCTCCAATTGTAAGTTATGTGAAATAATTAACAAGCAAATACTAACACACTGTGTCGCATGGAACGTTTGACCTGCCACGTATGTTGGGCATGTGGTATGTATGCCTAAAAACCACATACACTGGCCTAGTTCGTTTTTGAAAACTTTGCATATATCCTTGTACCTAGGAGAAGTCGTTGCAGTGACTCGTACATGCGAGTACTAGACGCTCATTACGGACATTTTCAATAAAGGGGTGTTCAGCTGCAGGACAGCAGAATCGCTGATACGAGCAGCATATTTTATTATTTTAAAGTGACGATTCCTTCTACATATACTGCCATTGTGTGTCTGATAAGAGATTAACGCCGTGGGCAGCGTAGAAACATTCATGTCACGTATACTCGTACCAATTAAAACACATCTTTAACGAGAGATACTTGTCTCGGTGTTCTGCTCAACGTGTTCGCATCGTTTACCCATTGCAGCCCAAACGGTGCGGATTATCAAGGGTCCCAAAGTAGCAGTGTCCCTGGATGACACCGACATCGTGGAGTGCGAGTGCACTGTGTCCGGTCGGAAAAAGAGGATCACAATACAAGCAGGAGGTAAGACTGCTGCAAAAAAGTCATTCGTTCACCTATTGGCTATTGGAAGTGTAAAAACAGCAAAGAGAAACCGTTCAACGCCGAATTGTTTTTCTTACTACGGTGCAAGCACTGGCACCCAGACGTCACCAACACGATTCCTTTCTGGCGAAAAACGCGAACGATGCAATGCGATGAGAACACCGCTGAACCTATCAAGTCCATATAATAATGCGTTCGTAACGGGAGACGGGGTTGCGAAGCAAGCGCGGTATTCATTCTTTATTTGCTGTGAATGCCGTGAAAGCGCCAAGCGGTGACCTATCAACAAATAGCACGGGTCACAGAGGAATGTACTTGAACAGGCGGCGGTAACAGCACAGGCGGACGGGCTGTGCCAACTGGTGTCTTTTCGTTACCGCCTCGGTAGGATCAGAACGGTGATACATATCCGTGTTCTGTAATATTTAATTGTTCGGAAAATGGCGGAAAGGTTCACTGCACATGTTGACGTGTAATAGTAACTCTTCACGGCATGTTCGACATTCCAGGCTGAAGACATTCCAGGCGTAAGGTACAGGTGGGATTTCGGTGCTACAAAAATCGTCATATTCATCACCGCTTCTCTCATAGAACAGATGTATCCTTGACATTCGTAAATTACGTCATGGCGATATCTATATCACTATAATATTGCTGTTGTTAGACCTCAACACCGTCAGTCATGATAGTGATGGTGGTTTCAGTAAGCAAAATGCAGAGTAACAACCCAACCACATAATTTTCTTTCAGATGCCCATTTCTGCACAGAGCCCATATTGTCTCCTGGCCTTAAAGTCTTGAAACGGTCGGGTAATATCGTCGAGTTTACCTGTTCAGAAGGCATGAAGCCGCACGGAGACGTGATGACTATTGAGTGCTTGAAATCTGGCCAATGGAACCGCAATCCTCCAAGCTGCCGTTTCGACCTGAAGATTACTACGCCGACAACTGAGTCAGAAGGTACCCGTACCAAAAGCCCTAAAGGGAGTACCAAAGTACCCAAGTGTCGCGTCAGATTATTCTTATCATCGGGGAGTGGGCAGTTTGATAGGTACGTGTACTTACACAACGAACCGTTGTTGCGCCGCATCGTAGGATGCCCCTTCCTCCCCTATAAAGAAAGAAACGAAAAAAGTCAATATATATTTCCATGTCCTGTAGTTCGAGAAGTGTTCCGCTTCAGTGTGGCACTCACATGACGTGATGACGTCGCAAATGTTTGTCCATCGGCACCACTGATTTGGCCTCGAGGCCAGGCTCCTCGCCCACGGTGACTACACCCCTCGCTGGCCGAAGCACGGGTCATCAGACGAACGGTTTTGGTATCTGCGCGGTTGCATTTTTCGACGCTCCTCTTAAGTCAGCGTTTAAGTGAAAAAGTTAGACACGAGTTTCTGAAAATGTAGAGAAGCATCCACAGCGTAGAAAGCTCGAATTTCGGCAGCGAAAAGGGCGATACAGGGACACTCAGGTCTGTGTCTGTGCCTCGTTCGTTTCATTGCCCAAGCTCAGGTCTTCTACGATATCGGCTTTGACCACCAGCTAACCTGCTATTTTACCTGTATAGCAGCATATTTTCATTTACTTAATAGAAGCCGGGCCACATACTCCGTTTCACCCCTCTTAACTTACAGCTGCTACACCTATGAGGACCTGTCCTGTGCACGCCTTCCACGAGCAAGTCAGTTCGGGCGTTGTGATACAGACTCGCCAGGAGAATGTCGCAGAAGGTTCTGTCCTCGAAGCCGGATGTGATTCGCCAGAATTTGTTCTTGTTGGCGACACCGGTTTAGTCACGTGCCAGAAGGACGGAGCATGGAAGTTTGCAAGCAATTTGCACTGTAAGTTCCTCATTCTCTTCCCCGTTCTCTTCGTTTAGGGACCTAGCATGGCGATGACCAATCGCCATTCCAAGTGATATCGTTTACTGACCATATCTGCTGAAAGGTTTCACCCAGAACGGCGATTGGCCGTGTTTTAAGTGTGTATGATAACTAGCTGTGTCTCCTTTGATAGAGCGCGAATGTGCAGGGAATGCATGTTTGATTACGGAATCTTATTTGGGAAAATTTTTCTGAGATTATGCTGCCATTACCCGTTGTATGAATCAGGAAAGGGGGACAGGTACTTGAACGGAGATTCCTTTTTCGCCGACGCTTATTGCCTGTACGATTTTGTATAATACCTAAACTTAGTGACATGGAGGAAAAACTATATCATGGAGGCGTTAGGGGTCACCTTCACACCTTCGAACTAGTGGTCGAAGTGGCGAGATATGATTGGTGAGGAATATGCTTAACTAGAGCTTGAGACTCTAATAGAGACTGCAATATCAGAAACAATATCGAAAATTGCTGAACGTACGAGGACTTCCAAGGAAACCAAAGCATGACGCGGAGGGAGGGGGCTTTCTTTGCTTGCTCGTTTCGTTGTATTAAGACCACTTCACGATGAACTGATTGCTTAGACAGGACAGAACGATAAACCGATCCTGACTGTTCTTTACGATTGTCAACTCTAGTTTTGCTGGTTTTACAGGCTTAATAAAGGCCCTACGTAGCCTTTTATAATCTTTATCCAAGTTATGTGGATTACTTTGTAGTTAGCCCTCGTAGACAGACTAGTCTTACAGTTTGCAATACAAATTACACTATATGCGCTATGTACAATATAACCGCGCGGACATCATTGCGAACTACAGGTGGACCTGTGCAGATGAACAGATGAACAACGTATACTAGCTCCGCCCACAAACTACTGTCTAGTGGCTGTACAATGCGCCAATACCAAGAGGTACGAGCACCGTCTATAGTGAACCTTCGAACGAAACTACACTGATATTTTGCCTTGGGTTTGCGTGGGAAAAAGTAGTGGACTGAGCGCCAACCGTCAAACAGAATGGTATCTTTCAGTGCTTAGATTTGCTGAAAACTATGTGGGAGAAGCATACTTGGACAAGCTTATCATGTCATTTTCAATGTATTTTCGGAAACTTAAAAAATTAACCTCCTCTCAGGTGTTCCAGGATGCCACAACTTCGCCGTTGTTGATCACTCATTGGTCATAGCAGGCGTGAAGAGTACGTACAGGACCGGAGATTCTCTCACCTTCAGTTGTCCTGACGGAAAGCACTTGGAACCTCGTCACGAAAGGATCATGTGCATGGGGGATACGTGGGAGCCAAATACTTATCCGAAGTGTGTCTTCAATGAAGCGGACGTGAAGAAGCCACGGTATCGGCTCTGAGGATTAAAGGAAAGAGAAGACAGGGGCAAATATAACAACAGGAAACGACTGAGTTTTAGTATTCATAGACAAGCTTTGTTGCACGGAAGTTTTTGTTACCTGTCTGCATCCCTTCCTCTTTTCTTCTAATGGCCAATGCTCAGGACAGCGATGCCTGCAATAATTAGTTGCTACATTGAGAGCAGCGCGAGAGTAGCGTAATTTGAATGCCATGATTTTTTCATGTAATCTATCAGCGAACTGAACATCGTGCACGGATAAATCGGATGTGGTACAGCATTGTGACTTGCGGCCTTGTGGTGGAGTTCTTATTGCTGTTTGCCAACAGCTCCAGCCTGCCTTAATAAACATTGATTGTGATCTTGAGTTACTTTGGTTCCTAATTCAGTGCCGCAATGTGCGTTTTGTCTCAGGAGTATATACCATTCCTCACGTATCTCGTGCGGGGACGATGTCAATCTGAAGGATGCCTGGTCCTCATCGTATTATGCGGCGAAGGACAGTTTTTTGGCGTGTTCATCTCCTAGTTATCTTATAGGTGCATCCTGCATGAGCCTGCTGCATTAAGCAGTGGCATCTTCCCTACGACTGAACACCACGGAACAAAATGTACGGAATTGTATGTATGTAGAAATAATAATGAAAAGAACGAAGTGTCGAACAGCACGTAAAAATAGTAGAAGCAGAATTCGACGTTACTGGTTTCTGAGAACTCTATCGCAGCCATCACAGAAATGACAGGCAAGCATGATGAATGAACCCGCAAGCACACCGCAACGGGCCCGGCCGACGATAGCTGCCCCATCTAAAGCGACAGGCCCCGGGAGAGCTACTTACCGTGCTAAATCAACAGGCCCTGGCAATGCAGCAGGCGGCGGTAAAGCCACGGATCCCACTAGATCTACAGGCTCTTGTAAGGCAGCCGGCCCCGGTAAAGCTGCAGGCCTCCGTGAAGTTGCATGCCCTGGCAAAGCGACACTCCCTGGTAAAGCAGTAGTTCCCGGTAAAGTGGAAGGCCCTGAAAGACTGGCACACCCTGGCAAAGCGAAACTCCCTGGTAAAGCCGTAGTTCCCATTAAAGTGGAAGGCCCCGAAGGACTGGCACACCCTGGCAAAGCGACACTCCCTGGTAAAGCAGTAGTTCACGATAAAGTGGAAGGTCCTGAAGGATTGGAACACCCTGGCAAAGCGGGATACCACGATGCGTTTGCTACCCCACCTCTAGGAAAACTTCCTGTCTTTGGCGAAAATCCCGTTGTCTTGATTTGTCCACAGTGCTTCCGCCGAGGAAGGACTAACGTCGAAAGGGAGGTGGGAAGATTCGCAAAGCTTGTTGCCTTCCTTCTCTGCGTCAGCATCATAGGGTAAGGGAAACAAGAGAAACTCGATAATATCGCTGCAAGTACCGTGCACCTTGCACAATTGAATGCCAGTCATACAGTCACAAGGCATCTTAAGACATGTGCAAGTATGTTGATTTCATGCACGTTCTTCCTGTACGAAGCCTAGGTGCAAAAATGTTTCAAAGCGCTTTAAAGAATGCCCATACGCAAAAAAAAAAGAGAGGTCTACCTCGTTGCTACGGAGCGAATCGCGAAGGAGATTGCAACCATCCAACAGACATCGCTCACTGCGGGTGTGCTTACGATTTTGGGGGACTATATTGAGCGCTTTTGCGCCATTGTCAGATGTGAAAGTCCGATCCTGCGGCAAAGGGCGGTGGTTAAAATTTCCTCAGTCGCATCAATGTTAGCTTTCAATATCGCTTAAAGGGAGGCATCTGCGCTTACATCAGCATGTGAACACACATTTAACGATAATCGCTAGAAATACGAAATGTTTATAAGAACGATAATTGGAGTATTGAATTCGCAGTGCCAGTGTCTGGTGGCCTTAGCTGTGAGACAATTCCCTTGCTTGCAGTGTGCTTCAAGCGGCATTTTTTCCCTTTTTTCGAGTATACATTGCACGCGCGCAAATAGCAGTAGTTTGTACAGGAAGGAAAACTAAATAGTGACGCACAATTGTTAAGCATCGCGAATGAAATGTGCTCCTAATAGAGACACTGTAAATATGTTTACATCTTTTCTTCCTTCTCTTCCAGGATTCCCTTCTGCTGGATTCCATTCTACTCGGACTACTTTATGGATCTATATCATGTATGCCCCAATTGCAGTGGAATATTGTTTGAAAGATGCGTCATAAAACCCCCACCACCACCCACATTCATGGAACTAATGGCCAAATGGTCAATGTGAATACAAAAGTGCGGGACAGAAAATAACATTCTGGTTATTTTTTTCCCTTGAGACCAGGCATATCTATAATATAGATCGCTCAGGACAGTAGCCGTCACGCGATATAAAACTAAAAATTAATAATTGTCGTAATGAATATTTGTCGCATAGACAATAAAGAGGTCCCCGACGCGGTCTGACATGTTCGAACATGTTCAGACGATGGCACCGCTGATAAGTAAATAAATAAGTCATGGTATGAATTATTTTCACACTGAAACAACTTTCTCGGGCTTATTTCAGCACTCGATGAACCATGTTCTGCATTATATGGGGTGCGGTCTGTTTAATGAGGTTAATGAGCAGTTCTTTTGTCTCGAAGGAATTCCTTGGCCCACATGATTCGGTTGTTGAGGCTCCCTCGATAGCTTTTAGGGAAAAAGGCATTGCACGTCCCTTTTTGGTCCTCAAGGTCAACATCATAAAGAGCCCATCCCAATGAATCCTTGTGTGTTGGATGAAGTTCTTCAAAGACCTTTTGAATCTGAAAAATATACAAGATCAATGTATAGACCTCCAATCAATGTATTAGGAGCGCTGGGTTTTAGAAGCGTATACGAGTGAGGGCACGGTTTCAGAACAATCTCAGAACGCACTGCGCCACGAAGGCACTACGAGAAGCGTCCCGAACAGCACACAGTTATTTTCCTTTGGGCATGCGGGGGAAAAAGTAGTGCACTTAGCGCCAACCGTAAAACGGAATGATATCTTACAGTTCCTAGATTTGCTGAAAGCATACTTGGACAAGCCTATCTTGTCTAAATTACGAATGAGTTAGCGATGTGAAAAGAATTACTGCAATGTTACATTACGCCGTCAGGGGGACAAGTGTACAAATGTATTTGTGACGTCACTGCCTCTCTTTCCTGGCAGGGAGAGGCAGGCGAGGAGGAGCCGCGAGGCGCATTACGGCGCGCCCCATTTCAGAAAGGAACTACTTGGTCAATCGTCGCGAATCTTTGCAGCAATGTTTAATATTCTCCGCCCTATATATTCAAGCAAAATAATTGTTGCTTGATGTCATTTATTACGCGAAACAATTTCCTTGAACAATTACGCGGTACACCTGTAGCTGTCTACCGGAAAGAAGACGCTGTGATTCAAGTAAAGCGTAATGTCACGAACAAGTACATGCACGTGGGTTCAGTATGGCTCACCTTTATGCGAAGACTGTCGACCGTCTCGTAGGACCGCCAGCTATTATTGGCCTTGCTAAAGTCGTACACAATGTAGTCGCTAGCGCCTATACTTCCAAGGGTCGCTTGAGCTGCACACTCCTGTATCGAGAACACAGAAAGGAACATTGAACCATATTAGGTACGTGCAACGAACACTTTCCCTTACATATACTAGAGAGGGAATAGCCCCTTTAACTGAAGCTGATGGAATGGAACGTACTCGTAGACCAGTACTTATCAGTCACGAGAAACATCTAAATGAATCAGAGTAACCTCTCAGCGCCATCTATGCACAAACGATCGATCTAACAGCTATAGCACAAATAATGTTCTTTACACGTTAGGTGCAAGAAAACTGCCTTTGAGTTTGCTTGAGGTTACTGGCATTATACTGTGTCTAGTTCGTCAGTGTTTGTCTGCGGCACCTAGTACTTACTTTTCTAGACACTCAATTGACGTAGTAGGTCGTAATACATGGTGTTACTAGGTTAATAATTCCATGCTTACCATTAGGCTATTAACTTCACAAGGACGCGACACCGAAAACAATATCTAATATTCGGAATACAGTGCTACTGTGTTCGAGAGACTCCAGGACTACCTGAGGGTAGCCACATGCAGAGATGATGTTACAGTAATCACGCATACGTTTGAATATGCCTCTAGGATGATTTCTGTGCAGTGAACGTTCCAGATGCCTTCTATTCCTTTGTTACTGGCCGGATCGATTTTATACTTCAATACACCCATCGAAGATGATAAAGCAAATACAGTGGCATTCTTGGTTTTGGCCCGTCGAATGATATCGACGGCAGAACCCTAAAATACAAGAAATATACACTGCAATGGTATTTCGCACACATTTCAAAAACACACTTCGAATGACGGCAAAAAGAGTGACTGGTCAAACATGGCATCTAGTTTAGTTGCTAGCATTACGTGGTTTGCATATAGAATGAACTGCCGTTGACAAGAGCCATGAAACAGTAATCAGAATGATATTATTGTTTGCTGTTCGGCAACGAAGCAAACAATAAAACTCCAAATAATATGTACAGTCAGAAACCATAACTAAATGTTTTGTAAAGAGAGGTCAGTCCCCGTTCGGCACGGTTACACTGAAACAATGCTATCAACTGAATTCGCATTAGCCCATGAAGGCGAGTGAACATGCTCACTATGGTCTGCAGAGTGACGTCGTTGAGGTGCTCCGTCGACCAGCTGCTTATTGGCTGCACCAAGCAATTGGGTACCTTCGGCGGTAGAGGCGTGTGTGATATTGCGATAAATATATTTACGACTCTGGAATGAACAGCACAAACATATGCGTTATAGCGATATCTATACAAGATCTATACAGAGATCCGGCGTATGTATACATATTACAAAAACATGCGTCTACTGTTTTCCTCCAATCAGGTACAGTGTATACCATTCTCAATGCTGACTAGGTCGACCGTGTTTTAATGTAAACGCGGACTTACCTCATTAGTTTCCTTATGGAGCTATCCACTTTGAGATTTCTTTTCTTTCTCATCAGTAGGCCAAGAAAGGAAGTGCCACCGGCAGTCACGGCAGCTTGCATTCCCTCTGCGATATCCTGAGTGTACAAAAGGTGGTACACCCAATCAACCACAAGGATAGCGGTGATCGGTGGTGGTTAATTCCCAACCATTTCAGTGTAAGGAGCACATTCGTGACAAGGAAAATAAATAGAGCGTATCGATCAGGAGCATTTTCTATCATCGTCGTCATCATGTATGAATATCTACTTACACGAAAAACAAGTTATTTTCCCTTGGATTTGCGTGGGAAAAAGTAGTGCACTTAGCGCCAACCGTCAAACAGAATGATATCTTCCAGTGCTTAGATTTGTTGAGAACCTTATGATAGGAGCATACATGGATAAGATAAGCTTTTCCAAGTATGCTCCTTATATAAGGTTTTCAACAAATCTAAGCACTGGAAGAACTTTTTCCCACGTAAACACAAGGAAAAATAAAAGTGCACAGAAAGAAATCAAGAACTTTATAGGGTATAGTCGTCTATTTATCCATTTCGTTATCCAAAATTATCCAACATGGCAATGGACTCATCTTCAGGAAGTTAAAACACCCATGGAGCGTCACACATATACTCACCTTAAAAATTTCTTCATAATTCTTCGAGTCGGTGACGAATTTATCCCCGTCAATATCAACCAAAGCGAAACCGTAGCCTCGAATGTTCCGCTTCAGATACCTCCGCAGGAGTTTCAGCGCGGTGGCGGTGGCCCGAAAAAAAGATTTCACTTCTAAATGTATTTTTGCTGGGAAGGACAGCATGTGCACTGTCCTGTTAGACCTGGATGACCGATCCAGGAAGGGTCGCAGTCTTCCTTCTGAAAATATATGTATATATACGTGTATATATACACATGTGTACGTATACGGGGCAAACCTTTTTGATAGCCTGATGCTGTTTCATGAACGCACTGGGCAAGGTTTACTACACCAAAGTTATAAAAACATTTTGACAAACAGTTAGAGGACCTAGTGGGAACCACATCAATACCAAAAACCGTGCATGAACCTGTACAACGCCTAGGTAAGATAAGAGAATAACAATAAAAATGCAATAAAGAAATAAAGACAAAGTATTAAACAATTAGAGATAATAAATCGTAGCTGAGAGGTCCGGAACTCAGCGTTCGCTACTTGAGATGAGAGACTGCTCCATTAACGTGCACTACGGGAGACTTCACCCGTGAAAGATGTTACTTTTGCCGTACAACCAGTGTGCTCGAGCGCCGCAAATGTACAGGGAAAACGTGATATGCTCATATTATGTTTTAACTGTGGAAATGCTTACTTGTGGTCGCCGAGACCCATTCTCCATCACCAAGCGTCACATCTCGAAAGACGAGAAAATCGCAGATGCCATCGTCGGGAAAAATATATCGTCTTCCTTGTTGACCGGTGACACACACCAATGGACGTGACTCTGTGAGAACGTAGCAGAAGACAACTTGAGTTAACTCCTGCGTTTTGCCTGAACACTGATCAATACTTCCCAAAAGCTAAGAGTTAGAGGAAAACAATAAAATCTGAAGACATTTAAAAAAATCAAGTAGAGTAAAGAATGAAAATGTTTCTACATTACATAAGAGTATACATTTTGGGCTAATGCTTACTCCGCGGTATCTGCGGCAGTGCTACGGCTGTCGCGTCGTCTTCTGCAGACGTTGTTGCAGCCTCTTCTGCAGCTGCAAACATTTATCAGACAGAGGCTCAGCTCACTCCCGCAATCTTTTACAGCCACCAACTCCAGCCCACATAACATCGAGACAAATACCTGCCGTAGTGACTTCACTGGTCGAAATCAAAATTTGCGTTGTCGTCTTCTCAGTTGAATTTCCTTTGGCCGTCGCTTTTAATTCGGTTGGTGCCAATGCCCCCTTGGGTCTTTGATCTGTAGACTGGGGCCTGGCGGATGTTGAAGCGGGTGCAATAGATTCTACGTGCGGAGACCGCGCATTTCCAGAGTTTTCAGAGGGTCCCTTAAACACGTCGCGAGGACGGTCATTTCCCGGTTCGGCGTACGGTCCTGAATAGAATGCGTTTTAAGTGATGATTGCATGAGTGATGTGCAATAGTTATTTTGTCGCCGTATATCATTGATGGAATGTAGGAGGGGATACACTGACAACATACAAAGACGCGGTGCGAATACAAAAATGGAATTGAAGCATCAAGTGTTGCTAAATGCGGTTGTTTTGTAGTTATAAAAGTAATGATAGATCATGCTCCTTCAAGACATATGATACAGACCTGCGACATCATCGCGTCTCCGAGACGGCACTTCCGGCATTCGTGCTACAGGCCTCTCTTCGTAGTTCACGATTGTCCTGCGCCCTATTTTGAGGGCGAAATGTCTTCAGTACTCGAGCATCTGGAGGGAGACTATACGAACTGTATTCATGAACAAAGAGTGCATCGCTGGCTGCTCGTGAGCATCAGGTTTTACCAGTTGGAAACGCGATGGCTAGGCTGCAGAAAAGTGAACTTGTCACTTTTGTACGTACCAGACGGTCCTCCCGTATGGAAGAACAGTATGATGCCGAACAGGATCACCAGAGTCACTACTCCAACGGTCAGAGCTTGAAGAGTGTTCGATCTGTGTTTTTAAACACGGAGATTATTTTTTGTCGTGATGTTTTTTTTTCCTCTAACGAAGGGCTAACGGTAGAGATAAGATAACGGCTACACGTTTTCCGCGACAGTGTCACAGTATCCACACCAGCCACAACACAGTATCACCAGAACGTGCACTGTTATTTTCTCTTGGGTTTGCGTGGGAAGAAGTAGAGCACATGTTTGTTTCTTTTTTTTTGTGTGTGTGTGTGTGTGTGTGTATGTCAACCGAATTTACTTCAGCCTGCACGAAAATTCAGTCGGAGAATTAAGGAAGCAACATTACAAGACCTCAAGTTCCCGTTCTCCAAAACCTCTCCATTTACACTAGATAGACCAAACCTCCCCACATTGCGTGGCAAAGACTTGTAATTCTATGTTTACTTACTCCTGGCTATCTGAAACTAAATTGGATAAAATATAAGAGAATCTAAACTTGACGAAATGGAACACAACATACCGTTGTCGTCATCACCTTCGTCCTTTCCGTAAAAATCCGAATCTGCAGTGAAATGAAAACACTAGATTGTACGCTTGGCGTGTGCGTATGCAAACGAAGAAATATTAATGCTCCTTGGACAACACAGGGAGCATTATACGTTAGGAGCTCAAGGAATGCGGTATTTTTTGCAGGCCACAGCAAGAAAGAAGAAAGCGCTTAGCACGCGTGTTGAGAAATCCAGGCTTACCAGCGGAGAAGTCCCAAGTGTCTGTGTCGTCTGACAGACCATCTGCGAGCAGAATGAATGAGCATGAGAACAACGTTAAGCTCATAAACTCTTCACCGATACGAGTACCGATAGGACAAAAGAGAAGCAACGCACATCTAAAATGCACTTTATAGTACAATTAATACGGTTCTCGGGTAATAAATCAGCTACAAAAAGTGCTGTTCTGCTGAGAGTTCTATTCTTCAGAACGGATAGTAGTGTTCAAGGTTTATGGCGACCATCTCTGCGGTAGACTGGTTTCTATTTTTCGTTTGCGGCGACCGGCATTCTTATCCAAGCCGAATGGGCCTACACTCGCTATAAGGCGAACACTTGGTCCATGTATAAAGCATCTCTGGCGCTGGCACTGACACTAGCCTAAGGTTGTGAACCGCCACGAGATTTTGATTGTCCACTCAGCAGCCTCGACAGGTTGCGTCAGCAACAGTGCAAGTCATCAAACGCCAGGTTCGCGCATCAAAGGGGTGTTAAAAGGTATAATGCAACTGATATTTTAAGGGGCGTGCTTCCCTACACCCTCACTAGCTTTAGATCAGAAGTGGTGTGAGTACCAACTTCACACCTGAACGGACGCAAAAAGTTCACTGTGTACCTGACACGTGGCGATGTACGAACGGACTTCGATGCTGACTTGCCCGAAGTAACTTGTCACGCCATTCCTTCTCTTGCAATACTTTAGCTTTCATCCCTTGTTCATCTGTCTTCGGAGCTGGCGCGACTGCAGAAGTCCCTGGCGCCTTGAATCGCTGCTCATTGCTGCATATTGTCATATGGATCCTTCAAAATCGCGCATATTAACAGGATTGTCATCGGGAGAAGCCGGCCGTAGGCGTTGGCGGTTCGAGGGTGTGATATTATCGGTAGGACTCGGGAAGAACTTAGCCACTTCCCTCAATATAGAGGAGTAAATTAGGTTGAGATTCCCGGCTAATTATTTGCACTCAAGCGCTACTTTTATTTCTCTGCAAATGTGATTTTACGATTGATCTGTTGATGCTCTCCGATATACAACACAAACATAGGGGTCGAAAAAAATCTTGTCAGGGCTACTTTAATCGGGGACATGTTGGCCTCTGTAAACAGGACACTAGTTCCTCAAATGAATGAGTTGTTACCGCACTAAGCAGAAGAATAAACCTGAAGCGGGAAGGACGAAGCAAATGAAGATGTACAAACTGTAAGAGGGATCAGTCCAAGAGGGTGAACCACATCGGTTTCAAAAATAGGCCTGGGGGCTCCTTGACGACAAAGGTACCCCAGAGCACACCGTAACCCGGCCACTGCTTGCACAGGAACAGATAGTTCGCTTACCTCCGTGGAGATGCCATGTTGCCTGAGTCGACGAAACAGGATGTTGTAACACGCGAGCTACTTCTTCTTATCCTCTTTGTGCACTCACAATTCAGCGTCTCTCTCTTCTTCGTCACGCTTATTAGCGTGAATGTTCTCGAAAAAGTTGCTACAGCTGCATCCCCCGCAAGAAAGGTGGGTCATATTGCATGGTACCTCATACCAGAACATGTAGTAATCACGCAGAACATGTGCGTGCCTGTGGAGCTGCCAGTGCTATTTATAACATTTATTATATAGACAATGTACTTTTTACGTGATCAGTTGCGAGTAGACCCTGGACTTCTGGCACTAAAAAGCACGGTTATAGGCGCCTAAAATAGGCACTCAGACCTTCAAAATAGGTAGATATAGGCACAATCAATTCACGTTCAGTAGACTACTGTTTCGATAAACCAAGCTTCTATCATCATCAGTTCATCACGCAGCCGATGCGGAATGCAATAGTGCATAAGAAGCATTTCTTTGCTCACTCGAAAAAGTGGAGGGCGTCGTAGAACTGCGTCGAAGTGTACAACCTTCACCAGCAGCCATACTACACTAGGCACAATGCGAAATATTAGCGAAACTATAGCACACGAGAAGCATGCCCAGGTTCACTGGATCAAAGCTGTCCTTCCTTTGACTCAGAATCAGTTTGCACGCGGATCATCAGCAGTTCGTAGATACTAATGTATACGACAGATACTAATCATGATTTTTCTTGTTGCAATATTGGGGCCAATGTTCAGTTAAGGCTTATTTTAACGGCAGACGCTTCACGAGATTATCATGGGGAGAATGAAGCACATTTGGTTGGTACAGTCTTGAGCAAACCAAGTGGTTTCGTGCCAAGAGCACGTCTCATAGGGTAAGGCTCTTCTTCAGAGTATGACCTCAGTTGAGAAACGAAGTGCAGAATGAGGGCATAAGACAAAGGGATAGCATGTGAGTTTCAGGGGCCGTGTCACACTTCTGAAACTAATGTCACGCCTTCCTATGCTTGACAGCATAAACGAGAGCCATGCAGCGGAAAAAAACGTGCTGCCTATTCCACCCTGTGAAGACAGAAGCCATTCGTCGAGAAAAGAAATGCGTTTACTCCCGTCGATCGCTCACATTCCTCTTTTCTTTTTCTTTTTTTTTTGTCCGTTTTTCTCTTTGTGCACGATCATGACAACACAAAAACAGTACTCGTCGTAGACTCGAAGTTAGTAGCCCTAGCTTGTAGACAGAACTTCAGCGCAAAACACGCCCAGCGTCAACCACCGATCGTGCCATCTGCGGTTTCTGTGCTAATTATCTTTGAATTCCATTGTGTTCCCTTTAATAGTAGGTGAGCCTAAGCTTGGGGAATCAGAGATGACGGGCTAACGAAGTAAACACATGGTACATTCAGCTGTGTACCCACTTGCGCGTCATGCTCGTTTCCCCAATATAAAGCTTTTTCGCTCTACTTTAGCAACTCGCCTGACGTCACCTCATCAATTGTACATATTTTTCAAATGGTAAACGTCCTTGTTATCAAGTTGCTTGTGTCTATCTTAATAACGCGACGTCATCATTATAGGCTGCTGCCTTGTTAGATGGTGCCATGCTGGCGCTATGTGCTTGCGAATTCACATAAGAATGGTCACTTCTGTTAATATCCATGTAAAGTTCTAAATGATCATAAAGCAAACGATATTCTGAATTTGTGTTTTACTGAAGAGATGCGACCACCGGCACAGGCCACATTTGCCTTCCCTGTCGATCCTACTGTTCTTGACGAGAAAATAATCATCACAAAATCACGTTGGCAGAGCAACAACAAGGATAAATGATGATGACAATGATGATGTGACGAGTCTCATCACTTCTCATGCTGTAACCTACCCCATTACCAGGGTATGTGATGATCAGTGCTGACACGGTAATTCTTGGGGGACTCAGTTATTTACAGGGACCCGAGTAATCCACATTATGCTACGAACTTCACGAAGTAACGGAGCGTCTACCGATGTCCTGCAGCGCTGGTGTAGGGTCCCAAAAGAAACGCTGACAGACTTGCTTTATCTGCCATAGAAAAACGATAGGTTCGCAGCTGTAAACGGGTGCCTTTTGCGAGTTATTGTTACACCGAGGCTGGTAGTCACTGTTCATATTCCTTTCGGTGGTCTCTATATTAATGGGACACAGGACACTTCGAACGAAGTCAGTGGATGCCATTGCCGGGAACCCTCACTTCGTCATTGGAGGCTGGAACGCTGCGCTTGCCGATTCGTGCGAGAATCTGCTTGTTCTCCTCCGCGGTGGCTGTCTGTATTCGGATCTCTTGGTCCTGCTCTAATTGATTTCGTAAAGCATCTAATGGCCCGACGATAGACAGGGACGGCATACAAGGCTCCTCTTCCATCTTGGGCTGGCGTGCTATACGTTTCAGCAGTACCGCAAAGTCCCCGTTTCTTGATGCTGTGCCCACTTCGGCTCCCCAAGCAGGTCTCCAGCTAACGACAGCGACCAATAACGTAAGAAGCAGCGTTGGGTAGATTGAGTCCTGAGCATTCATCGCAGGTCTGTATGTGAAAGAAGGGTTTTAAGAAAGAAGAAACATTTAGGGAATGACACTATGCCGGGAACCAGTGAAATAATCACGAAAATATGGGATTTCAGAAATGTACTTTCAAGCTGAAGGGGCCGAAAGTTTAAAAGAGAAGTCAGTGCTTACGCACCTGAACTGCCTTCGGCAGCTTTGGCTATTCATTCATGTGCCCATGCCCATGCTCAGGCTTCTCTCGTGTCGGAATTTATTTATCAGCTGCCCTGTGTTTATACTATTTTTAGCAATTTCATAAACGTTTTCAGTTTCGTTGACACGTATGCTGTCATGTGGTTCTTCAGGGCCCCAACACTATTTTTAAATCTAAGCTTACGCGATTAGTGGGACCTTACATCCAGATATAGCTGCAGAAGAGAGTTTCGCTTTGTTTTACCGCCCTGCCGACAGGCTCCTATTGGCTACAGCTGTAATTTAGCAGAGAAGGTAATGACATTCACCGGTTTCGCAGGCAGTGCATGCGTTACGGTTTCCGTGAGCAACATTCTGCTCGCCCATTCGCTGTGCTTGTGGTTGGTTCAACGACCACCCGCCTGTATAAACATCTGGACATATCGGGGGTTTGTTCGACATGTACGGAGGGACTGGATACGGGTGATGTGAGACATTGAGCTATTTTCATTATGTAGTGTAAGTATTATCCTCCTTCTACACTGTCAGCCAAAAAGGTACGAAAAAGGGATAAATGGGGTGCAAATGAGGGTCAAGTTATGTCATTTAGACCATAAGGGCTAGATGTAGAC
>JARGYV010123467.1:0-10440 GCA_029532675.1 Ornithodoros moubata | reverse complement strand
GAGTTGACCACATGAAGCGACATTCCCGATCGCGACCTCTCTTCGAGCACTGTCTCCTGCTCGCCGGTGCTTTCTTGCAGGTGCTCATCCGCAACTTGGCCCGGAGGACGTGGAACCGAGGGACTCGCCGAACGCGGATATCCAGGTGACGCCCCGAACACCTCAGGTCGCACACGGTGCCCGCTGTCACGTACCACGATTGGGCTAGGCAGCGTTCCTGTGTCGGTCGAGTCCCCCAAACTCCAGCTGCCCCTCTGACGAATGACGCGATCGCGCAGCTTCTCGAAGGGTGCGAAGAGGTAGTAGAGGGCCCTTTCTACCATAGATTCCAGCGTAACGTTTTATAGGTGCCCTCTTGTCCTTGGAGTATCCTTAGCCACGACGTTGTCTGTTGAAGTCTATAGCTTAGCTTTCCAAAATTGGTTGGACCAAGGATACTTATCGACTCCAATGTGTTCGCAATGAGGCTCCAACATAATGGATGTTCCCATTACGGAACTCTCTCGAGGAACTTAGCGCCTTGAGTGTTTCTTCAGATTCCATGACAGGTTCCTGAAATTCGTTTGTGGAGTAAGCAGCACTGGTGTATAGCAATCACCTCAAGTATTGATTTTCACACTGCAAGCTGTGCCCAGGGACATACGGAGCGATTTTTTTATTATTTTTTTATGAATGGAGGCCAAAACTTCAATCATTGACGGACCAATTACTAGAAGCTCTCTAATCGTGTAGTTTTGTGGGCCAAGGCACGTTACATACGCTTCCTTTGATGGCAGCCAACTCTAACAACAGGGGCATCATGCGAAAAAAGGTGCTGGTTTCAAACGATGCTACCATAAGCCTGCAAGGCAGCACAAGGTCCTCAAAATCGATATGCCCACGAAGACCGAAAAAACCAGTGGTGAAGGACCTGGATTCAAGCGAAATGTATGAAATAACAGCTTCAGTATCTGCCTACCTTATGTGGAATTCAACGTGATTTGTGAGGGTCCACGACGCTGTTAGAATAACAGAGCGTTTCGGGTTCTTTTGCACATTACGTCTTCAGGGTGTGTCGTTACTGCACTACGTATGCACGATTCACACTACTCCATCGCTTCACACATAATGAAAGCTCCATAGAAGCCATAACGACAAGACCTCATCGGTACAATACATTCCATCTCACATAGGTTAACGGGATGTGCCCATGTTCGTGCGACATCAGGTGTGAAAGTATGCAGCTGCGATCGTTTTGTTTATATTCTTTTGGTTATCATCTGGATCTTTTGAACAGCTGGCACAACGGACTTAAGAGTGGCTGAGTGCCTGTACGATACCCAATTCCGATGCCTTCTCTAATCCCAACTGCAACACTTGGTGATGTACACCTCCACACGTCGTTGTCTAATATGGAATTCTACTAAGTCACATACCTTCTAGCATGTCTCCTTCGGAACTTATGCCATGGCGCACCTTGACGACAGCATCCCCATTACACTGACGTCCAAGTGTCCAGGAGTGCCTAAAACGTGAGTTGGAGCAATGCCGTAAATGGGACAGACATCTTCCGAAGGTGGCAGCTGTGAAGAGCTTGCGCGGTTCACGCTTCCATCGAGTTTCCGACTGAGGCTTTGACGACAATAAAAGACAACCTGAGTGCGAATCGATGCTTGTGTCGGCCGGCAACTTGGTACGGACAGTGGGTCGATACAAAAATATTTATCCACTACAGGTATTGCGTGCGGCGTGGCATTTGTCACTCTTCTGGGCTCTCCAGTGAAGCGGCCAAATGGTTTGAGCAAACAAAAACTGAGCAACGTTTGCGTTCAGTCGACGATCTATCAGCGTATAAGATGTTGTTTTGTTTATATACGTGCGCACTAACGTGACATGACAGTCAAAAAATATGCAAGTCCTCTGGTCCTGGTAGTGGTGGTAGGGCGAGGTAACGACGCTAGGAAAAACTGTAGTCATCCAGCTCAGAGAGAATGGCTCGTTGCATCAGAGATGGAAAACAGGGGCCGCGAGAGAGAGAAGGGGGTGCAGTCGCTCTTGTTCTGTAGCTGAGCCCGGAGGGACCATATACCACAGAAACCATTCGACCATTCCTACGTTGGCTACTGGACCAACAAGCTCTGGTTGCCAACAAGGTTCCCATGCAGCACAGGAGAAAATTTCAAGACGACGCGTACATTACAAGGTGGCGAAGGTTACAGACATTTTCCGACGAAGTCAATTTTTGCGCCTTTCAGTCTTTTCGTGATGTGGCATTTGTTACGGTCCAGTTGCGCTGCCATCAAATTGGGTGTGGAGCTCAGGGCTACTCCTATTGCTGCTCCACATGCATGTATCTCTCCTATGCTTGTTTCCGTTTGTTAGTTGGCGCTGTAAGTTGGCATCAGTCTGCTCTTATGTTGCTCGGACCGTAGTCATCTTAGGAGGAGCGATGCCATCTGCCACTGAATCTTTCACCTGGGTTTTCGTCGGGAAATCAAAAGGCCAAGGCGAGCGACGTTCTCTTTGCTTTCGGTGTGTACAGTGCCATCTACGGTGCGGTGGTGCAATCTACGTCCGTTTCCATGTTCTGCGTCATCCTTACCCGTAAGTTTCCACTTCAATCGTAGCCTGTTCCGTACCAGTCACAAACAGTTCATAGTCCTGCTTCATCTACAGAGCCAAGAGCTTAATAAATAGTCCCCCTTCATGGTTGACTTCTATAGTATACACCACTAATTCATCTGATGCCATCTGATCCTCAAGCGTACCTATACCCGCCCCCCCCCCTTTTCTTTTTTTTTTTCATTCCGCATACAATTAGCCTGGGGAGACCAGTAGCGAAACGTCAACATTCGTATGCACAAAATTTGGCAGCTGCGCCATGCAGCTACATATTAAGAAAAAATAGGGGAAAGGATGCGAGATCTGCTATTTTCGCTTCTGGGCTGCTTGCAATTACCCTTGTATTATGAGCACAATTAACCACCGAAGTGAGTAATATTGCGGGACCCGGAGAAATGCTCCACGCCGTATTGATACGGGAGCAAAATTTTCGTTGGCAGAGCGCTGCCCGGTGGTACAGACGCCATTTCCCCGTCTGAGAATGGGCCCTCATTGAATGATGATTGATGTCCGTTCGTGACAAAGTTTAGGTTAGTGGCAACGGGTACATAACGCTCACGTCGAGAATAAACCCGTTCCAAGGCCCGTTCAATGTGCGCGCCTCATGTCTGGAGAGAAAAAATTAATAAAAATCGCGGAAGGAGTGACCTATGTGTCAGGAGACAGCGCACTGTCGCTTTAAACGACTGGTAATTTCCTGCTGTCATCGGACATTCGCATATTATATGTAATATAATATGCGAAACATAGTATTATATTATATGCGAAATATGTGCGAATATCATATTCGCACATTATATATAATATGGAATGTCCGATGACAGCAGGAAATTCGCACATTTTCAAAACTCTGCTCAGAACATCTTAGCTCTGTAATCAGACTTGCGGTGTGCAGTATTTTGTACCAGTTATGCAAATTCAACGTGCATTGGTTATCCGCCAAGCTATATTTCTGACAGAGAGAGAGAGAGAGGAAAAGCACGATTAGTACAGGACAAGCTCAGTAAGGACACGGATGAGCTTGCCCTGCATTGTTCGTGTTTTCCTTTTGTTTTTCTGTTGTTTCCTGAAATATGGCTTGCTGGGTTATGTTTAATATTGTCGCTATTTCACGCGTTTCTGACGTATGTATATAACGAATTTGCAAACGCGTATGACTGGATCTTGGTACAGCTTGACATGGTAGCGTCGTCAATGCCGTCGTAAGACAAGTGGAAGAAGTGGAAGAAGAAAAACAAATGCGTGTGTGTATATACAAAACGAAAGAAAGATATGGAATACGCGAGAACGTGAACATTTTCTTACAAACTACGTTTTTTTGTTTTTATTCACCTGTATCGCTAGATAGCATAAGATTGGCTGCCGATATGACGGCATGTTGGCTGACGGGGTAGGCTAAGCCCTGGGAGAAGAATATGCAGTCGTTAAAAAAAAACCTAAAAAAATAAATAAAAATATTAATAAAACAAGAAGGAAGCTTCATGCTGGGCAGCTACATCCTACAGTCAGCAGTGAAGCTTATACCCAAGCACCTCCTAATACCTATTTATTTATTGTTTTATTAACCCACAAACAATCTCGAAAGGCCTGCTGAGTAGTGCGAACATATTACAACAGATAGCTAGTGTTTTCCATACGTGCCGCCAAAATTCCGAAACCGAAACCAATGAATGCTCCCAATGAATTGTGATCTAGCGTCACCATGTGGCGCATTTGTTATTTAGAGGTTGATTTTCGTAATGCAGTAATTTTACCTGCGAGAAAAATATTTTACGTTCCCAGGACACAAAACAGAAGTCATTGATTGTTTTCTGTCCTATATTTTATTTGGCGATTTGAACGAATCCTCCTAATTAAATCCGAAGCCAAACAAATCCAACCGACATTTAAAGATGTATTGTTTGCTTGGTTGATTGAACGAAGTATCATGCATGACCGCGAATCATGTCGAAAGAACATCACGACGAGCTTGTTTCAGTCATTAGAGGTGTTCATGAAGAGCTCAGACTGAATTATCAGACAAGTACACGCTCATTTCTGATCAGATTGTTTCAGTTCGTTTCTTCGAATGTTACTCGATGGCCAAACGTCAAGACCATGATCGCGGTTGTCTAACATTATCGATTTTCAAGTAGAAAGTTTTGCCCCTCAGGTGGGGATCATGTTGAAGTTTGGGCGGATCACTGCGAAGACGAGGAAACTAGACAGCGGTATGCAGAAAGCATGAAAACACTAGCGACGGATGTATGGAAGAATGACGACAGAATAGTTTGGTGCTATGAGACTTTAAGGTAGGTCACGGTGAGATGGTAGGTCAAATGAACTCTGATATGTTCACTTTACTATCTAGGGATTACTTCTTCGACGGTGGCTTGCAAAGGTCAATCAAACGTCAATGGAGGAAGGATGCAAAGCAAGAATCCCCCGACGAGCATATCAGTGCGGTTTTGGAGTAAGTTAAGTTTCTCAAGCCATCATCCAATTTGAACAGGACCTCTGTTTAGCACCCCTTATTATTAACAACAACAAACTGTTCCCAAATTTGAACCAAGTGTTCATAGACCAGCCTTCAATGCTGAAGCTACATTGTATGTCCTTCTTGCAGGAGGCTGAATGTGGATATTGAAAAGCCATTAGTCTTAGATGTAGGCAGCTGCTACAACCCTTTCAAAGTCTATAATGATATTGACACTGTGGCTGTTGATCTCACACCTGCATCCGAAGTAAGCCTTGTCCACTGACTATAACCATTTACAAAGTACGTTTTCGTCACTTCAGTAAAACATTAACTACATTTTAACATACACCAAAAAAATTTGTATTCCTACCCAGGATGTGCTACAATGCGACTTTCTCAAGCTGAAGGTCACCAATGAATCTTCCTTAGAGGGTCTTCGTCACGGGCCCCTTCCATCTCCACTGGCACATCTTCCACCTGAGAGCTTCCATGCTGTCCTCTTTGTACTGGTGTTGGAATATTTACCCTGCACAATCCAACGATGGACTTTCTGCATGAAAGCAGTCCAGCTCTTGAAACCAAATGGGCTTCTGCTCATCGTCAGCCCAGATTCGAAGCACCAGCAAAAGAATTCAGCAATGATTAAAAGCTGGAAAGAAGCATTAGAAAATATCGGACTGCGAAGATACCGCTACGAGAAACGACAACACCTGCACTGCATGGCATTCTGGAAGAAAGAGAAGGATTCACAAATAACTTGTGCGAGTAAGGATGATGTGGAAGCGTCAATATTCATCCCACAAGACTCCAGGGACTACGCGCAGCTAAAGAAAGAGACAGTGGTTGTACAGAGGTCAGATATTGAAGACGATGCAGTGAGAGAGACTTTTTCTGAGCTTCCGGACAGCTTTGCGGATTTGTGACTGACAAAGAGATGTACGGGTAACTAAAGTATGACATACCACACAGCTGTGATGCCCGATTGTCCATTTTGCGGTCCATTGTCCAATTCTTGTTCTGTAGTCTGTTAGAAACAAGTGGGAGGTCAGGTGAAAGGCAGCAATGCAGAGTGTGACAGCAAACTTTTATCTCACCTTTTAGCTCGGGGCCTCAAGGTGTAAGATATAAACTCTGGAGCTTGCATAAGTTACATGTAAGTAGGAGTGTGTTGAAGTGCTCGGGCTAGTCTAGCTTTGTTATAGCATCAAGCGTTTTGTGTGTAAGTACCTCAACTGTATGTATCATATCTCAAAATAAGTTCTCTTTAGTTCTGCCGGCTTTTGAAGTGTAGGGGTGCTACTTGTTCACAATGTATTATATGCACTGCATCTTTCGAATGAGTCTGCCTGCATTCATCAACGACTGACTAAATCAGCACTGGATGAATTCAGGTGAGGTGACTAATTCCCAGGCACATATTTTGGGAGGCTCTAGCAGATTGCCTGGCATGTTCCTTGACACCATAGCAGAGCACTTCACTTTCTTCTTGTGGTTATATACATGCCTTGTGGTAAAGGCTTCGCTTGTACGTACATCTGGATATCACAATGCTGTACAGTCTGAAAAAAGTTTCTTTTTTTTTGCAGTAAACATTTCTGCCTGATGTTGATTGCTGTGTGATTTGTTCTGTCAACGTCCCAGATTAGAGCACCACCTTCTACTGCTTCCACGACAGGCTGGTATAAATGCGGACCTACTTCTGGGCTGCCTCTTGCCTGTCGGGGCAAGATTCCTCCTTCGTCACCCGTCGGTGCCATAGGAGAAGAAAAAGAGGAAGCAGACCAGAGAAGATTGAGTTACGTGCGTCACTCGTCATTCCTTTCCTTTCGAGAAGCCTCACCTGCTGTTTGAGGCGTGAATAAGTTTTTTTCAATCTATCACTGCCTTTCTGCCTGCATTCTTCCTGTGCACGGGGACCGGCTCTTTCTCGACGGTGAGTTGTAACAGGGCGAAATTTGTAATGGCAAGTAACGAGACTTTAGGAATACTTTGCATTTATTGATGACCTGTACATAAAAAAACTCAGCGATGGCACCTGTTGATAATTTAAAGTATCGCAAACTGTGCAAACATTCTGTGGCACCGTTATCAATGGAGATGGTAATGTATGAAAGGAGTATTAAAGAAACAAACAGGGGCATCATTATATCCCACGCATATATTAAAAACTTTTATTCCTGTACAAAAACCACTGAATAGCTTCTGACTGACTTTGACAAAGAGTCTCACAGTAGTATTTTGTACAAATGATTCAGCACACATGTACATATATGCACACACAAGGAAAAGTCGGGAACTAGTGAAGTGATACTTGCCAGACGTGACCTTGTTTGGTTATTAAACACACAGAGTCTTCACAAAAATGGCGGTTTCTTTTCTTGCTTGTTGTTTCTTCTCTCTTTTTCTTTTTTAGTGCTGGCATTTGGTCTGTGATAGGTACTTTTTCAAGCATGTGGGCTCGTGTCGTAATTTTTGACATAATTACAAAAATCATCCACACTAAGTTTAGCTGGCTTACATATGCCCTGTGGGAAAACTGAGTTTTGCAATTAGTCCAGCTCCCAGTGGAACAAAGATGTGTGTGTTGATAGGTTTCTTGCAGGTTTCGTGCATGAAAGATAGTAATTTGAAGACCACTTCTCGAGCACTGCCAGAAGTGTAGTTGGAAATAAGACAACAAATGATAAAATCGTCCACAGGAGGGAACTGTTACGGAGGGTTTACAGGTAGGTCACACTGACATGTCCAAAGGGTGATACGAGAAAGTACATGCAACGGTTATCTTCCTTGTTTCTCAAACATTGTGCACTGCTAACGTAGAAACACCCAATGGCAGTTCCCAAAATGATTGGTACCCGACATGTTCTCGGTGTTCACCAATTAATGTTGCAAGCGGATGACAGTGCCCCATGGATATGTCACTGCTCTCAGAAGGGTGGAGATGGACAGCATTACTGTGCCCATTGAAGTAATGCTCAGAAATGTTCAATATTGTTTTGTATAAGAGAGAATTTCATTTAATTTCTGTCACACATGAAAGCTACTTCAGTCTGAATAGTGTCATTGTGTGGAAAATGCTCCATGTTTTTTCTTAGGCTGGCCCAATATGTAAATGCAGGAAACAATATATGCAAGCATTACGAGCTGAAAGTGTTTAAGGTCAAAAAGAGTAAGTGTGTAATGTAAAAAAAGAAGATGCACGCTACAGCAATCATGTTTGATTTTTAACCAGAAACATGTATGAAACCTGAAAATAGTATTCTAACTTAGTATTCTAAATAATAAAGGTAGTTAGGATCAGCATAGTGCTTTTGGGATGATTATGGCATTGGGGACAAAAAGCGGTTATCATTCTCCAAACTATGTATGCAACTTACAATTTGCCACCCAACACTTGAATTCAATAAAGAAACAAAGTATCAAAACGACTATTTCAAACCAGAGTTCTGCAGATGTTTCCTCACAATGAAATGTGCTCTGCTGTTGTCCAACATTCTCCTACAGCAGAGGCAAGTGAGTAGCATCTGATTCTATCACTAAGAAAGAGCTTTGAAAGGCCCTAAACGGAAGATGGAAATTCCTTGCTGGCAAGCTAAAGAACAATCCCACCAATAATAAGCATTTCCAGAACATTTCAAACCTTAGCAACCTTCTAAAGAACAAAAGCAATCATGAAAAGTTACAGAACTTACTTTGCCAAAAAGAAAAGAAAATGGGAGAGATGTATGACGACTTTGCAAAAGATTCAAAACCACAGCGGTAACTGTGTGTAACACATGCCTGGCCAATTTGAAGACTTATTTTGAAGTAAAAGTATAGGAAAATAGGGACTATCGAAAGCTAGGCTGGTTCCTTGAGTGTATGCCACTAGTGAGTGTCATCGATACAAAACACCATATGAAGTAAGGCATTCGCGCTTCAAGTGCTACTCAGAGAAATGCAACTGCCTATCGAACCGCTCACCGCGAGGAGCCAAAGAGACACCCCTCAACTTTTTCCTGTCAGTCTTTATACATAATAATCGCTTTTGCCGAAGCCACTCTTCCCACTCGGAATTTTGAGTAACAGAGTCCACGTGAAACAGTAGTATGGCAAGATACGATGAACTTTCATGAACTCCAGTGACAAACCTCGAGTCACGGGTCATTCCTCATGGAAAATCATAATGTTATAACTTAGCATCTAGTAAGAGAGCAAACGCCATCACCCTCAACCCCTAAGGCAAATCGTCCGAAGGCAGTTGCACATTTGGGTAGGGCTCCTTGGGCAGCACCGGTTGCACATGCTGCACTTGCACAGTCTCCTCCACGCCGCCGACAGCACCCAGCTCATGATGGTGCATGGGTTCAGCAGAAATGGCAGCACTCGGCGGCAGCACGGGGTCTGCCACAGGGGGCGACCCGTCTGCTGCTGCCAGGTTCGTAATGGACTTCGAACGGACGCACTGAAAGTCTACGTGCCGGCTCTTGGCCTCCTCCTTCTCCCAGGACATCCTGAGGAACGGTCGCTGGACGTAGTTGTAGATGACCTCTGCTCGACCTCCTGGACGGCGTTTCACTTTCTCTTTATATGTGGGGTAACCTAGAAACGAGGCCTGTTGTTAAAGCCTTCCAGTCATTCCATATTCTACAAACTGGGTGGTATCATATTCAAGAACATTCACATTAAGAGCAGAAGAAGAACATGGATACCTGCAAAAGTGATGCTGATAACCAAATGCATCACAAATACTTACTGAATCAATGTTTCATGTAACTGGGGCTGTATAAAAACATGAGGCTAACCTTCAATGCCCAGCCTAATCTTCTTCAGGCCCCGTTCCTTGAGCACTTGTTTTGCCACGTCCCTGTTTTCAATGTACTTGAAAAACCTGTACATGGCTGTGCTGTGAACAACTGAAAATTGGGCAAAAAATCATGCACGAAGCCTCAGTTGCTATAATTCATTCACTGCATTTTGAAGTAATATAGCACTTGGGGACTGTGCTTTGGCAGAACAGATATCACCCATCAGAAATTGAAAACGTGAATGAATAGTACTCACTCTGGGAGTACTCCTCCCCTGTTTGTGGAGGGTACTCCTCATCCCAATCAACTATGTCATCGTCAAGGAGAACCACAATGTGACACTCTCTGTCTCCTCTCTGAAGCAAGAGTAAGTCATGATCAGCAACCCAGCATCACAATCAATAGCAAGTTAAAATACAAACAATGTTAAGAATGACAGGATAATACATACCAAGATAATAAATTAATGAACTACACTATTATCATCACAACATACATCAGTCAATTCTGCTCGCCATGCAATTGTCATACCTGAGCTGATATGACCATACGACGCAGTATCAAGTCCTCCAAAAACTTTTCAAATTGCTGCCT
>JARGYV010123463.1:0-10208 GCA_029532675.1 Ornithodoros moubata | reverse complement strand
AAAAAAAAAAATAGATGAAGCAGCCCTACAGCCACACGTCGACGGACCATCTCAGACTCGCAGAAACCGTCATACCGTCCTGGAGGTTAAACACGACGTGAGGTTTCAATGTCAGTTCAATCACGTTCAGCGGATATCGCGAGGCAGACGACACTGTAGGCTAGTGGGGGATCGGCGTACCACCCGGAAGTAACCAGGTGACCGGCTTCGAGCCCTGACTGGAACAAGTTTACTCGAACGCAAACAGCGAATCCCCCTCCTCTCTATTTGCATCACGTACACGTCTGATTGACGAAATGACTGCGGCAACAGCGAGACGATTGCTAAACTCGGAAGTGGGGACGCCGGCAGAACTCGCTTTAGGCATTAGAAAACTTGTTCCGTGTTTGTCTGCATGGGGGGCTCGGCTTTTAGGAACTTTATAAGGGCAGGTGACATGTCTGCATTATAGGTACACAGCTACAAGTTGCTTATATAGTTACTACTTGATATATACTGTAGAGGTTGTTTAATGCGAAATACAGGAATAATGCGAAAATCGTGGTGACATTCGCAAGTTCGTATCTGCAACGAAGAAAGAACAGTAGTAATGTTCTCGGGTATGCCGAATATAATAATGATGGGGGAAGGGAGGGGGAGAAATTGTAGTTCAACAAGTGTGGATCTTCCTTGTTCTTGAAGCTAATTGCTCAGCGTTCGCTTTTGACTGGCGGAAACAGGAAATGAAAAAGCAACAGGTATAGTGTTATACCTGGAACAAAAGTTCGGTTATTTCAAGGAGCGAGATGCTTCCGACCCCCTTCCCGAAATGTTCATCTAAACCCTCTTCCCAATTCCCTCTTCCCTCGCCCTCAGCCCAATTGTCCGGTGCGACGTCACTCATTTGTAGTCTTTGTCCCATCTGATGGGTCATTTGCATCTTGGAATCAGATAAAAGCCTGCTTGCACCCTCTCTGCTGTGTGACCTTCTCCATCCCATTTTGTTCATACATTCAAGACCCTCCTTCCCTTTTGATGAAGACCTCTTGCAGTATACGTAGATAACATGTTTGACACGGTGGTAACTCTTGATTTGTGTTCAGGTCGCAGACCCTTGCATCTCAAGAGGGCACGCATACTGAAATGTAGGCATCGGGGTCGGTTCTTCCGGAGGTCGTCGTCTATTCGGAGGAGGAGTCGGAAGGTATCTTGCTGCGCTCTGTCAGTCAGGCGTTTCCAGAGTCTCACAGATGACATGGACCCGGCCCGTCGGTTGTCACACGCCACCACCGCATTCTAGTCATACTTCGTAATACAGCAGCCTAATCTAATTCGGAGATGTGCCACATATACCTTATCAGTCCACAGAAGCGCAACCATAGAAACATCAAGAGAGGTCGTCCCACCGAACCGCATCATGAACGGATAAATGCAGTGCCACTGTGGCCGCTCTTTGACAGCCTATTTCCACATTCCATATAACAGAAGCTTCAAGCACTTAAATCACATTTTCTACTGGGAATCGTGTATCGTGATATCTTTCTTAATTTTCTTTCTTTTCTCGTTTCCTTCAATACGACAGCGCTGAACAGTCGACGAGCGGCAGTTTTATTTAATTCTATACCTGAGAACATTCTAACTGAACACGCTTTAGTCGTAACTTTGACGAGTACTGAATCCATCAATAATGCTACAGAGACAACTACGAGTTCATAGCCACAACTATGTGTCAATGGAATTATATGTTGGGTAGACGAAGAAATTTTATCCATCCAGAAATGCCAAGCATTTTGGTATATGAACAACCATTAGATTACGGAGCACTTTTAAAATTTCTTACTATACTGATATCCTTGTTATAGCTGCTCCATAAACTTATAACGGACAGAATGCTAACGCCAAGTCATAGCCTCCAGAGGTTATAGTGAGCACGTAAAACTGTTGTCACGTTTGATGCGCTCATGCAGTTACTGAGGCTCTACCAGTCCAAATTCTGTACCGACGAAAGCGACTTTATTCTCTAATTTTCTTTTTTCTTCTTCTCTTTTTCTTTTTTGAACCTCTCTTTGTAACTGTTTTTCCAATTGGCATCTGATTACCTGCCAGCAATCACTTGAAAGTAGAAACATCACCTTTCTATAAATATACAGGCTATCACGACACGAGAAATACGATGTCCACCGAACCTCTCTTAACGCGTACGGCACGATCTGTGCTCGCCACCGTCGCCTTTTCCCCTAGTTTCTCGATGTTTTTTATATTAGCGTAAGATGTCTGCATAACGGACTGGAGGTCATTCCAGGATGGTATATGCTGTACCTCAAACGCTGTTCAAAGTTCAAGCTGTATCCAGTGTTCCTGGGGTATGGAAAAGACACATCGTTATTCCCAGGACAATATCTCGCTCAGCTTTCCTTCCGGAGTCAGGCGGTTGCCATGCTCATGTCGTGCGCGTGCATAAAAAGTGTGAACTGCGGGGTCGTTTGCCTTTGGGCAATGAACGTTAGGGAGTCTTGCCGTAAACAGTTTTCTTTGGTGAGTGCTGTGATGACCTTTTGTTTTTGCACTTGCCAGGCGTCATTTGTGACAGCGGTGACTTTCCGCACCTTTTTTCGCTAACTTTTGCGACTGCCATGTAGAAAACCTGCACTACGGTACGCAATCAGCACGACCGCATAAAATACTATAGGACAGAGTTTCAAGGAAATTTAAAGAACAAATTCAAATAAGTTTTACCCCGTGTGTTGTACCCCGTTGAATTGCGTGCCTATATACCTAAACAGGTTCTCGTCAAACAACCAGACCTGTCATCACATTAATCGAAACATTAAGTTTGCTCTCACAATGAGCGAGGATGTATTGCTTTGATATAAGCACTGGAGTCTCAGGGGTGCTGGGATCTACCGCTTTGTGGGTCTGTGTCTAAAATTTCGCGTATTAAGGAGCCGTTAAAGGGCACAGACGAACTGATCGATGAGGCACTGCTGCAGGTTCTGCGCAAAGTTCCATCACCCGACCCAGTTCACAGCACGTTTCTGTCTTTATTCTTTGTATGAGTACGTATGCGTATGTGTGTATTCGTACGTCGCGTAAACAAAGGGACAGACAGAAAGCAGGGCCAGTATATAATTTTGGATTGTTTATGTGTGTGAACCGGTTTCTAGCAACAGCGACATGCCAGCAAGCAAAGCATTTCTTATTCGTGACACAAGTGTCGTGCCGGTGTTGCACGCGTTCGAAGACAGCTTCTGAGAGACACGTGAACATATCACAAACAAAGACACTGAAGGCCTTTTTTTTTTTTTTTTTTTGCTCCCACTGTCACGCCAAAAAGCTTCATGCACGCGTGGCAAACTAGATCGCAGCCTACATTTTTCAGGCATGTTCACGGTGGGCGGGACTTCGGGTAATTTCGGCTCCGAAATCCTTGGGTGTCAAAATCAGGCAGGATCATTGTCGAAGAATGTGGTCTGGAGTTGTTCACTCCGTGCACCGATTCGTTTTTGCATTTCGAGCGCTGTACGAGAGAAAGTGTGTTTTTACTGATGACGTATTTCACGTGGGCACCGCGAGCCAACGTTCCACATAGCGATAGTCAGATATTGCAGGAAGGGCTCGGGAATTAGGGACTTGTTAAGGATGTAGCTCCCGGACAGCAAATGTACCTCGCAAAATAAGGAATCCAGAGAATGGCTTATAGTGGTCCATCTCTGTGCAGCTCCGTGGCTTTTTGTCCGTCATCGTGCGGCATTCAGCTATGTCTCCATAACGTATTACTCCTTTTTGTTTTTTACGAGTGTTCGCACTGGGATAATCCGTGCGCCTTGCAGGTCTTACACCCCTGAACACCCGAAATTTGGTGTTCCACTTTTCAGGTTGGCCTTGACGCTATGACGCCTTCGATTCGATTGTAGACGTACATTGTTTTCTGTGCGAAGGGAATAATAATCTGCATGGTAGTGTCGTATAGGAATGTCCATTTGACACTACTATTGCGAACGAAGAAAGGTGCAGGCACGTGTTGATATCTGCATGTGTCGTATCACTCTAGGCATTATCACACTCTATAGGGTGCATAAAGGGTATAATACGGGAATAACACCCTATTCTTGCCTGAAAACACGGATGTTAAAAGGGTGTTATTTTTCCTCTTCTCTGCATGAAGCAACTGGGGCAGAGCGGTGATGATCGTGTGGTTAGGAGCATTTGCTTTTAGGTCGAGAATACCAAGGTTGAAGACTCTTCCCAGGTTGCTTTCGAAATGTCTATAGTTCGGCTTGCTTAGCGAAAGTTCAATGTAACTGCAGCACTTCAGCTACTGTTTCGGTAGAAAGTTCCTAAATTTACGCCATGGCATGTACCACTCAGTTCCAGCACCAACGGAGTTAAATTACATCCTAAAAGATGTGCGCCCTGCATATTTTTGCTTACGCCCTTTCATATATGAAAATGTGTATCGTGATATATGCTACAATCAGTGCCTGCCTGCTGTTTTTTTTTTTTTTTTCGACTATTAAATTGCAGTCTACTTTTTTTAAATGTCTCCGAAGCAGCACGATGTACTGAAAGTCGGGTGCATTAGGGGTGGACGGGGTGATATAGTGTCGTTTCTGTGGCTCAGAGTACAAGACAAATGACGACCACCCCTACTGCACCCGACTTTCAGTACATTGTGCAACTCGGGACCTTAAATACGTTTGAAAGTATTTAGTACATTATTTTAACAATAGCCAGCCCTTAGTGCTTATATTCTGTCGTAATTACATACGTACGGGTATACCAGAACATTGTTTTACACAGTTTCTTACGGCATCAATTTTTTCAGTTTTCTTCCAATTTCGATTTAACGGAATCTAAAAAACTCTGCACTCATGAAACAGATAGAGTTTGACAACCCTAACTTGCTGTAAGACGTGCAGGGAACGTGAGTTGGGATGCCCGCATGGAAGTTGTACTTACTTGACACGTGTAACACGTGTAACATTGTCCATAAGTGTCTGTCGTTTTACGTTGCGTCTGCTGTTTAACGGGTCCCTAAGAGCGGGATTACGGAGCTGCATTGATGTCGTCTGCTAAGGAAGACTGTCTGCCATACAACAGGAACTCTAGCTGTTTAGTTTGTGACCACTACAGTATGGGATCTTCAGAATATACCAGCAGACGATTAGAAAAAGCGTGTCCACTGTACAGCTGATACATAGTTGTACGGGGAAAATTCCCTCGTGATTTGTGCTCCTTTTACTCTCGCGTGCTGTCAAGTGAATTTCACATAAATTATCAGCAGAACCATCTAAAGTGCGATAAGAAAGAGATGCAGTTCCTACTTCATTCACACCGTATGCATATGCCTGTTAAGAAAATGCAGGGATGCCGGGATGTACAGGACATACCTCTATCTTTACCCCCTCACCACACACCCACGCACACTCTTCGAATGTATAGAATCCCGCGAGAGAAGAGGCAAAGCACAACTTAAGTCCTATAGTAAGCCGTTCGTTAGTGAGATGCAGCGCGTTCTCATAAAGTGCACTCACCTGGGCAATCCTTCCTGAAAAATGCGGAGCGCGCGGCGCAGCAGCAACGGTAATATGTACCTTCGTTTTTTCCCTTCTTTATTTAACAACAACTTTTTTTTTTTTTTCTTTACGGCGCTGATTTTATCGGAGGACTGGAAACTGTGATCCATATACTAATGCGAGCAGTACAAAAATAAACGCAGCGAGAACTCGCTTAATGCCAACATTCAGCCCCAGTACACATTATGCTTTTCCTTCTTGGAGACTAGAAACTCGCAATATCGTCTCTGTGACATTTCGCTTTGACAGCAATCTGCACGCTGCTCACAGAAAAGGCGGGAACGTTCCTAGACACCCATAATCGACGTGAACAAAAAAACTGGAAGGACAAACAAGGAGCAAAAAGACATCACGTTAGCTGCGTTGCCCAAGACTTAGCGAAAGCTCTGCAACAACACAGCACACGTGATCCCCAACCGATACACACATGAACAACTCACCTCTGGCATGACTGTTCTTGCTGTTCGTATGGTATCCTTTGGTGTAAAAGAAGAGCGTCTCGTGCTGAGTCACCCCCGACGAACGCACACCTGGTGTGACGGCGTCTCAACCAACCCCGGAAGCTGAGGAGCGGTATCGTAGTGTACTGAGGGAGCGCGGAATGAGAGCCAACCGTGCAGTCGAGCGCACGCCGTCTGAGTGTATGTACGCGCTGGCCTTGCGGGTCGTTTGGGGTTCCCCCTTCTTGCAGCTCCTTCTCGCCGCCTCAGGTGTGACGGCAGCGGGATCTTCACTGCGCCCGGCGACCTCTGAAAGCAGGGCAGCTGCTCCGGCTGGATTGATTGCACAAGGTCCTTTGTTGCCACAAACTTTGTGCGCCCCCTCTGGAGCGTGTACTTACCCGATTTCCGTTCATTTTTGGAGGGAAGAGCTTTGTACGCTCCTAAAGCTCTCTTCTTTGTCCGGCAGGAACTTGTGGTGGCAGGAAAGGAAGTCTTACTGAGACTCTAATGACTCACTCACGCAGGGTGTTGAAAAGAAAAAAAGAGGAGTAAAAGACTAAAAAAGCACTGTTTTTTATTGAACGATACCGGATACTTATAACGTTATGGTGCAACGGTCTGGTGTTCTGTTTGATTGGAGCTGCGAATAACTGAACACGTCCTAACCCGAAGAGTTAAAATAAAACTGTTAACAGCGAAAATGTACAGAACGTTAAGGGCCCACACATTTTGTTGTTGGGAGTACCACATGTCCTGGGTATTGTTTTCACCCTTGTTTAAGAAAGCTAGTGTGCTTGAAATTCAAACATGCCACTGTCCCCTCTGAAGGCGGCCTACGACGCAGCGTTACCCCTTGCGTGGGCGACACGATGAGCAGTTTGTAGCAAGGTCAAGCACGACGATTCATTTGGCATAGCTCCGTCTCTTTCCGCACGCGTCTGCGGAGAGTGCGATCGTGTGGCATTTTTGCTCGCCAAGGCGGTGCAAACCTCGGTGCAAAGGCTGACCGGACGGATGTTCACCAGCAGAACGCGACCATTCAAAGGAAGTCCTTACACCCCTATGCGCACTGTACGCCAGGTTGTTTCCACTAATTAACCGTTGACAAATTCACACTCTGGATACATGTCAGCTTTTACGCAAAAAATATTGCTCAGGTCTCGGTTGCTGGACCTGGCAATGGTTTGAAGCTAAGAAGCTGATTCAATCATTTCCTTTTTTTCCCGTTCAAGTTACGTCCTGGGCATACTTCAGAAGGGACTGCCAGTACATGGCTTGCATCGCAAAGGGAAAATTCCGTATAGCACAGCAGACGGTAGGATTCTAATTCCAGTCTTGACACGAGCAGAACCTTAGACACGGGGAATAAGTGCTTAAATAGGAACCTATCGTTCAACCGCGTCTTGAAGATAACAGCCTACTGTGTAGGGAGCAGTATCACACGTGGAGGGGCAGGCGCTCTGTAGTAAGCAACTTCATCTCACAACATGGTCAGTACCAGACGGCATTTTGAACCATGTTGAAATCTTCGAGGAACTGACGGCAAGCGCCTGTTCTGTGGCATACGAATTACGGCACATACCAGGCCATCTCGCATACACGAACAAATGGAAGCAGTTAGTACATCATTCTAATAGGCCGTTGCTTGTGGCCGAGGTTTCTGTTCGACAATGTTCGTTTTCTTGACTGCACCTAACTTCTTTAGATCGAAGTGAAATTAAATCGGGCTTAGCCCCTCGACTATTGAGAGCTACATATTAGCCAAGTCTCCCTATCAGGTTTTGTTAAATAAATATAATTAGCCTATACAGCGAGGTACAATTTGATGCGCACATGCGCTGTGACGTTGGAACACGTGAAGCTCGTGAAATGCTTCATAAAATGCTCCACAGAATTGCCATCAATTTGAGAGCCTGCTGTGGTGGCAGCGGAGCGCCCAGGGCAAAGCGTTATGGAGTTGCGGGTTCCCCAGAGAAGGGAGCCACACTTTCCATCTTTTTCTTCAAACCAAACTCGGGGCCATGTCATCAACTTTTTCATCCGTTCAGAAGAATTGATCGCTTGTTGAAGCTTTACGCTAGACAAGAGAATTCGCGGACAGCGTTATGGTCTGCCTACGTGTAATGGTGGTTGGTGGCATGCAGAAACATAAGGGGCTCTCTAAGTATTCCACTGCTTTGGTGGAGAAGGTACCGGCTAATCGATACTCTCCGTGAGTTATGGGAAGACGTCTAACTTGTAGTTTGCTCTACTCTTCAAGCGAGGTGGATTGGCCAGTAGACTTCAAGATCTTCAAGGGGAACGAACCTGAATAAGCTACCTTTCGAGAGTCATCCATTAGCGACATGCCATCCGAGAATGGACATCATGACCAAGTGACAGATTCATAGATCACAAATGGCAGCTTTGAGTACTCACCAGACACACTTTTTGTCCAGAGGACTGAGGATGACAACTGACAAGCTCGACCTCAACTATGCGAGGTGTGCCCCTGTTTTTGGCTACGTGGACTGGGAATGGAAGGTTCTTGAATACACAGAAGGATTTTACAGTTCGTTAGAAGAACAACATAGAACTTTGTGCTGATGGTGATCGATGGTGGTGCCTGGGGTAGATGGTGCTAGCTCTGTGGTTTCTTCACTATTTATTTATTTTTTACTTTACCCATTGTTGAGTAATCCCTAAAGAAAGCAAAGTAACACAGCTCCTCCGTAATCTAGAGGCCCAGCCTCTTGATTGTAGGTATGCCTGAGTCTGTGTCCGCCCAACTCTCAGGGGATGCATAGCAGGGACATGGATGCGTGATTCAGCTTGCCGAGATGGCACCGGATAAGACTGCAGGGGTCCATTCTGGGTATTTTATTATAATGCTGTAAACGCAAAGGCTTCCAGTCTAAATATAGTCCACGAAGGCCCGGAGTTCTCGAAAGTTCTCGAAAAGGGGATGAAGCAGGATCGGCAGGAGAGGGGACACATGCGGGCTATAGTGAACAGGAAACTAGACCAGCCGTCTTTAGTAGCATAGGGTAAAACGAAGAGGAGGCGCTTAGCTGTGCTTTTTACGCGAGATCTGCGCGACCTTTATATCCCTTTGGACGTTCCAGTATAACTCTCAGAGGCGTCCATTGGTCAACATGTGTGTTTCACCTTGGGTTCTTTTCATGCATTGTTTACCTAACACGTAAACAAGCATGGCACTACGCAACGCATGTGTTCTTTCTCACTCGCTTTTTCTTCATTGTTGTGCATGGTTACTAATTTCGTCGACTACGAACCTATGTGACGAGGAGCGACACACTAGCTAAAGTTCTGCAAAACAATGACAGAATTGAACTGGGTCCTCTTTTGTGTAACTTAGCACGTCTAAAAACTTCCGCCAAAACACAGTGACACAACGGAATAAGATGCGACTGAGCCGGTATCTTACACAATAGACTTGCGCTGGTACGTCAAAATTCATCTTCTTGTTTCGCAATACTTCATGGCGAGATAAGCGTGAAATGGGCGCGACAAAAAGAAAAAAAAAAAAAAAAAGTGACACAGAGGAAACTGCTGGGGAATTGTGTAGGAGACCCATCTGTTTCTGTACAGACCTTCCTTGTACAGCCTCCAGACGTTTATTGTGACGCGAATTTTTTAGCTCTATCATCTGTTACTTTTTGTTGCTTCCATCGCTCAAGCTTTTCTTCTTACAGAGTTCTACTTGGTACTGGCCATGCCTGCATGCGATTCTGTTTTCATTGCTTACAGCATCCGCGGCATATGTTCATGATGTAGCATGAAGAATGGCAAATATTCATGAGCTTCAGGTCCTGCAAGTAGAGTCAATCCGTCAGCAGAATTTCAATGCACTTTCCCGTGTATTCTATACGTGCTTGATCCTCCAGGTCGCTAGCGCCGCTATCGGGCGCGAACAGGAGTAGGATGTGGTTACGCCACACTGCATGTGTGCCAATGCATACATATGGGGGTGAAACCACGCTCAAATAAACGAACCTCAGCACACAGCATGGTAAGAACCACTCAACCGTCCGTCCAGTTCACAACGATATGGAGATACGACATCGTGACCCACACATCGTGAAATACCGTGCGAAGTCTCACGGGTCGCCGGCGTGTGGAGAGATGACATAGTGATATCGGAGGGACATTCTTTTCGACGTCGCCCTATAGAGCCTGTGTTAATTTTTCCTTCATAATAAACCCTTAA
>JARGYV010123444.1:0-13862 GCA_029532675.1 Ornithodoros moubata | reverse complement strand
ATGGGCGAAAAGCACAATGAGAGAAAAAGAGCTCCTCTGCTGTCGAGCTCTCTTGCGCAGCAGTTAAACAAGTTTGGACTAAGGAAAGGGGCGTTTCAGGCTAATGCTGCTCCATTTATCCGCTTTGATTCAATAATGGTAAGGAATAGCGTGTATGCAGCGAGTCTATAAATTTTGGCATCATATGCGTGGGCACTTTGACGATAGCGCATGCAAATACAAACGGCTCTTATCATTTATTTTTCTTTTTTTTTGTTTTGTTTTTCTTTTGACAGAGCATCTTATACCCTCATGAATGAACTCGGAGTTTTATGGGTGCGTGTGACTTTTATCGAATGTTGTTGTAGGGAAAGCCGACTATTTATGATCTTGTGACATGAAAAAGGATGCTAATAGCTTACATATAATTAATACCTTACCTTCTTTCACGTCCTTCCACGGACGTTCCGCTTGTATCAAAAGAGCGCAATATATATCTATATATATATTGCAAACAGAAGAGCGATGACTATCGTTTTCAACAGCGAACGTTTCTTCAGAATGTACCTCGCTTAGAGTGGCTTCGGCTTTTAGTGGTATATTTCTTTTAGAACAACATTTAATAACAGCCCCAGTAGTAAGCGTCTACAATTCATGCTGGAACGAGGTACGAGATCATCTTTTATGTGACCGGTATAGTCTGCAATGAGTTCCTCCTTCCTTTTTTTTTTCTTGTTTCGTGGTTTTCGACATGGTGCGTAACGGCCCACGCTTTGAGACAGCAAAATTAACAGGTGGGTTCAGTATCTCACATGTAATGCGAAAAAACGCAAGAAGGAAATCACACACCTAAATCGATTTTCATCCCATAGACTTCGCAGACTGATTTGCGCGAACTAGACGCGCAAATTTCATCTTTCCGCGTCCAGCTGCTGTAGGCGAGGAGAGTTCTTCCAGTAATTGCAACAGTTTTGTCTGCACGTCGTATATTTGCTGTCTCGCATCAGCACGAAGCAATTTCAGAGCGAAGCTCTATTAATGTTACATTCAGAAAGAAATAACTGTTTCGAGGCAATGATTAACGCAGACTCGCTTTGTTCTGTTTACCTTCAATTAAGCCTGGCATAACAAGGAAGGTTGGTTTTGAACGCATTCGAATCAGTTCCCTTTCAATCTCATCAAATCCATCCAGTGATGAGAGAAGATCTTCGTCGGGAAGCAAATAAGTATATGCATGAACGGGGTGCTTGAATGGATGTTGTGTCATCGCTGATAGATTACTTGGTCTCAGCTCAAATTCGCGTTTTTAAACCCATGGGGGTATGAAGCAATGTGGCACATATACACTGCAAAATATTTGCAGAGGCCTCCATCATTAAAGCGGAAAGATTATGGGAAATAATATACGCGTGGAACATCCGCTAGCTGAGCTACACAGTGTATTCAAAGGCTCCCCATTCTATATAAACATCCAACTCGGATTTACTGATTTTATCCCAGGATGGAAAGAAGTTGAACTTGAGTGTCGAAACGGAAGAAGACACGGAACACCTCTTCCGCTAACCGCTGTCGTCTGCTAGCATGGAGTAAATATGATCATCTAACTGCACTGGACGACAGTGCATGTGATTATACTTGTAACTCCGTTTCCAGTTGTGTTATAATGACTATTTCGTTTTCTTTAGAGGTGTACTATGACTGTACTGATGACCTAGACGATGTACTGACTTCATTGCGACATGCATCCGCACAGATTTTTCTTTCTACCTCACATTGTGCTGAACAACTGGTAAAGAGTTTTGCGCTTTCGGAATATAGCTGTATTAGCTACATTAGCTTACTGGCTTGTGATCTTACTGGAACTTATAGTAGTAACGTCACTGTTGTAATCCAGCCATGATAATTGTCCCTACTTAAGACTTAAAGCAAAATTATGTAACAATCGCTCGAAAGCCATTTCTTCTTCTTCTGCGGAAAACCATTTATGCGGTGCTCGGCTTTTTTCTTCTTCTTATACTTTAAAGGGGGCATCACATGATGAGTCTTCACCTTCTTCTGCCTTATCTTCACTGACCTTTAGCCATCTCCGTGTTGCACGCCGTTTTCACACTGCTGATGGTGCCGTGACCTGTACTGGAGCAGCTGGGAGGGGGACCCACCGAATGCGCTACGTGGATCATCTGACAGGTGACCTAGTCTTTCCGCACGCACGCACTTATTTCATTTCTTCCTTTATTTATTTATTTTTTGTTCTTTCCTAACCACCGCTACAACGGCTTAACCATTTACCACGTTACGCATCGAACAATCTTCTTACGTCGATGGCAGCGTGGAGTCTACCGGTCAGACCGGTAGTCTGACTCTGGGGGTCATGATTAGCCTTAGGTCGGCACAGTTAGTAAAACTTTACACCAGGAACTCACGAACCAATTTTTTGCAGTAAAGGGCACAATATTCCAAGCGAGCTTCCTTTCACAGCTTCCTAAACGGCCTTCAGTCACTTTTCGATACAGCGTTGTTCTCCTTACGCTTCTCCTTTCTTTTGCTTTGAACCCACAACCAACTATTCTGTCACTGTGGGGTTGCGCCGAGACCCAGAAAAACAAATAAACAAACAAAAACGCCTTAATGAACTGGCGATGTGGGCCTCGGAACGAGGTCAGCATTAATGTCTCGTTAAGGCTGAAGCTTGGATATTAAAAAAAATATACACGACTTCCAATGCAAATCTAGTCCAAAGAAGAAGAAGAAGCTGAAACCGACCCTTGATGCATACTACAGAACGCCGCCGTAGCTAATGGCCAGACAGGTGAACGCAGAAGAAGAAGAGAAACAGCACTGGGGCCGCATTCTACCCTCATCACTGTCTAATTCATTTGCTTTGTTTAATTCATTGTACTGTTCATTTGCTTTCAATTTCCCCATCTCATCATCATCACACTATAGTTGTTGTTGTTGCTTTCAATTAATCAATAAAATTTGTTTGCTTGTGTTTCAACGCTCAATGGCACGACAACATCGTGCCCTCCCCTCAGTCAAAGGCGTTGCGTTGCATTGAACAGCCAGGCTTTAAAAGCCTAAAGAAACATTACGGCGCATAAATATCTGCATGCATAAACCATTGGAAGCACAGTGCACCTGTAACAAAGTTTCACCTAGTTTTTGTAATATTTATTCGTTTTCATTCGTGCAGCCCAATGATACAGTTATAGTAATGCGTTGCTATGGTTGTCTGGTTTTCCCGTACAATACGGCAGCTGTCCGTGATATAGGGATTGAGGAATACCTTAAAGTACAGGCTCCTTAGCAGTAGAGTCACGAAAGCCACAGCATGAATAATGCATGTTTATTATCATCCCTTACGGACGGCCTCGTCTCTAGAACAGTGATATCGCTCTTGGAGAAGCTCTTCCGGAGGAAAATGGAATTTCTCCACGGATGAATTTCAGGTGAAATTTCGGCGCAGCGTTGCAGTGGCGGCGTACACTTCTGTATCAAACAACGCGTACTTCGCGAAAAGTGAACTTAAAGTCCACTGCTACATACATATATACCTCATAAGTGATATGCACGCGGAAGGAGTGAACTCGGCCGCAAGCTTATAAAGTGTCTTCTATTGCATGGTGCTTGCACATATTCCATTTACGCATGTTGATGAGATCGTACAAGAGCTGTCTTCGATATGATTTGATTAAAATATTCATGACACTTCGCTCCGGGTTATGCCGAATACGTTGCTAGAAAATGTATATATGTAGTCGTATGGTTCACGTCCTCGCAAGAGCTTGAAAAAATATTCGGAAGAAAAGGACATACCGCGAACAGCAACCGCAAGTCTGAGGCAAGTCTGTCGTCCTCGAGAGAAGCCACGTCTTTAGTAAATCAAATGCCTAGCCTATGAGGCCTCGCAGTAGTAGTCAGCCAATTAACTTATTTCCCACACCCTTCTTAACGAAGCTGCTTCGATTAAAATCAATCTTACGCTTAAAAAGTTGCAGGGGGTACAAAGATACAAATATGACAGCAATACACAGATGTGACGTAGACCTTTGATGTGGACACATAATTGCAAGTGGCTGCTTTATAGGACGCACACACACACACAACGAAAAGAAAATATAAAAGTAAGACATGAGACGCGTTCATTGCCTGGGTGGGAGATATTTGTCGTGTCCCCCGACATAAACCCACCAATTATTGTTATTATTATTAGTTCCTTTCCCATTCGCAAGTTCGCTATGCGTCCTACAGTCACCATTGCAACAAAAGGATCACCTGGCACAGAACTGTACTCAGGGGCACAACGAAGGGGCGCCCGTGCGTAATTTGCCGTTGTCACAAAGCGACACACAATGCTGTGTATCGCTTTTCGTGGGCACCGTTCGTCCTCAACACGAAGCCACTGGAGCTTAGCTCTTTAAAGTCTTGCGCTTTTTGTGATTCCTTCAACGACCCCATCTACGCACCCTCGGGCGTAACGCACAGTGGCAGCCAATTCGGTCCTATAGTACAACGCAATACAGTTCAAGCAAGTGAAGACCTGTTGTGGATACGGTGCCAAAACCCATGGCGCTATTACACTATTACAACCTTCGCTAAAGAATACATTGAAATTTCCAGCACTGCTAACGAGACGTCTGTGTCGTTTCGTCCTGTTTTCGCCCCAACTGTCCTTTTTCCTAGTATGATATTCATCACCCAGTTCCTCTGCATTTACGCCATTTTATTTTATCGTTTGGGTTGTTCGCCGTGACGTTTCCTCGCGAGAATACTGACTGAGGCCCTGAATGTAACGAAACTTCCAAGACAGCGTAAAACATATTCGTGCTCCTGGGCGGAGTCTCGTAAAATATAGTGAAGGCTGGCGTAAGAAGTTGCGCCACGGCAGATCCTCATCGTACGAACCACTTGCAGTTTTGTTTTCCATGTCCTTTCCTTCAGGCTTTGGCGTTCGCCGTCTCACATCTGCATAACGTGATTGGAAGTAAATTTTGAGCACTTGGTGCCTTGAAGGCAGATGACTGGGTTATATTTTTCATATTCTATGTCTGGACCACACTGATGCCCCGGCGCGCGATAGAGTTGAATGACAGATCAAAAGATGCCGCAACACGTTGTCGGCAATGTCTCTAAGGTGCCAATATCAGTCGACGTCAGATGACGGAAACACTGCGTTCAAATATATGCCGTATGTGCTCTGTGTAACGACGATTTTTCTTTTGCTTCTCTTGATTTTTCGTAATCTACTGACCTGAGACTCAGACAAGAGAAACATAGCCAGCCACAGAGCACTCAATTGCATTTATTTTTATTAATAATATTATTATTTTTGCATATCTAAATGAACGTAGAGCTCTATGTGCACGACTCACAATATGTATAGTGTTTAAGAATTCATTGAGGATCTCTACCATGGTGTCATCAAAACCCTCCAAATAGTTTATCTCTATTTCGCGTATTGTTATTCTGCTGCTGCTCGTATGTGATACGTTTTCCTTGTTACTGAACGCTGAGCAGCTTTGCGAAATCGACTGCAAGAGATCGATGGTGGCAATGCATTGAAATATCATTCTCAGTTCAACACATGTGGCAGCGGCAAGCCAGCGGTTGAAATCGATGGAGGAGACATCATATAGCGAACGCATCCAGTGGGATACGACATTCTCTTGAGCGTCACTGATCGAAGGAACCGTTGACTTCGCATTGTCGCCGGCGCCCCCACAGATAATTGAAAACAACGGCGGCTGAACCAGCCATTTTCGGGGGGTCTTGCAGCCCGCTTTAATGGGCGTGAAATCGATTTGAACTGGATAATAGCGTTGTGACATTGTTCAGTCATACAACGTACGTGGCACTTTTATTGCGGGGACTTTGAGGAGACTTCCCACTGGTGGATGAAAGAGAGAAAAAAAGTGGAGTAGGTTTGTTATCCTCTACGGCTGACTGCGCACTAAGCCCGTTTGAGGGATGCACGTCTTTTCGTTTCCACTTAATTTGGGTTTCATCGACACTGCCCTTTTTTTTTAATTACTTCTATAGCCTGCCTCTTCTATTTCCACAACATATTTCACACTTGGCGGCTTTATGTGCCATGAGCATCCTGAGACGCTTATGTTTCGTACGCACTTCTTGATGATGTTTAATACGAGTGGGAACTATGTCACGTGCTGTGCTATAGAACAGCAACAATAATGGTTTGAAGGTGGTGTGGGGAGTATGGATCGCAACAGTTGGTAGGCAGACCTCACGGAAACCACCATTATCGATGGGAGTAGTTCCAGCATGCGGGTGGTGTTAAAGGGATTGTAAAGTGCAACACATTCCCCCTATGCCCACGTAGCGCCGTGCTATCATCCTATGTTATCAATTCATCTCGAGGTCAGATCGTAATTGCAAATACTAAAACAAACATAGGCAGAGGTACAAGCCTGCGCCGCCAGATGCTACTTTCTGCACGCGACCGAAATAAATATATGATGCGTACTACTAGTCTCCGATACGTTTTAACTTCCGAGGCAAAGGATCCAAGCCCTTCGTGTTTCGTCTCCGCCTTCCTCCGTAACACGGTTCTGAAACATTTCTAAATAATATTTATCATTCAGACGCCCGAAACAAGAGAGACAGAAATTCCGTCGCAGCAGAATGTTTTTATAGCGGAGCAATTTATTTCCACGCCGCTGCGCCTTCATTTCGTTTAGGTGTTTAGTATGTCCCTATCTCATCAACGGGAAACCACGAAGAACGATTCTAGCGAGATAGCAGCCTCCGGTATTATTTTGCACTGGACGAGTAACTCAGTGATATCCCGTTTCTTCAGCTTTTACGACTGCTCGGTAAACCCGTTACAAGCTACCGCTCTTGTTGCTACGGCAAGAAAATGATATACTTAAAATACCATAAAAAAAAAAAAAAACGGAAGAAGGCAGAAGCTCATCAACGTTGAAACACCAAGAACAGCAGAACACGTGGTGATGATGATGACGATGCGGGGTGCATTAACACTCCTGACGCGGTGCCCTGCCCCATTAAAAGTGCGTGTGCGATTAATGATGCCACTAGTGCTCAAGTTAAGTGACTGGACGTTTAGATCGTGACGAGAAATTTAATCGGCGTCCGAGGTAAACTTCATGAAATCCTGCCGTTATTGTACTCTGCTGTCGTAACGTTTCAAAAAGGCTTTCAAGTTTTAAATTTTTTTCACAGATCCCTTTGTCGTGTATAACGAAGAGTCCATGCTGGTATGCAAGACATGGCCATGCGATGTCGCTGTAGACAACAACAACTATATTACGATATGTGATGGGCAGGCTTCCCACTCTAGAGGAGGAATGCTACCCCATGGCTATGGGGCTTAGCATTTATGATGGCGATTGAACAGGTGACAACGATGAGAAAAGCGGACGATATATCTAAGGGTCACTCTGATAATAATAACAGAAGTAGCCGATGATTATTCTGGAGTAGGCAAACAGTATATACCAGTTAGCAGCGTATCCAAATGAGAACTTGCACTGCAGACAGTTTCGTTCTTTCTGGTCTTAATGGCATCTAAAGCTACTCTTGTCGCTGTTAACAACAACTAAGTCACAATGATGGTCTGAGGTATGTCAATAGGATTAAACATAACAGATGTGCGAAGAAACTAATGGTAGCTTTCTTTTCACTGCAGACAACCTGTCAATCAATCGATTTAATTTCTGAAAAAAAAATCTGTCGGTCCCGTATGAGACTAGGCAGAACTATTAGAACACACACACGCACAAAAAAGGAACAAAACTAGAGCGAAGTTTTAACGTGAGCAGTTTAACAAACGACAAAAGCTGCCTTTGCACTCTCGGCTTGTGTGCCACAGGCCACATTCCTAAAGGTTTCACCAACCTGCCTCCGCACCAGATTGCCAGGTTCTAAACTGTTAGACGACCATATTCATGTTCAACTTTGGAGTCAACGGATAACTACTCTCTCACCAGATGGGACTGACGGATAAATTGCGAGCTTGCCATAACGCAAACTTACTATGGCCCTCAAGCTGTACAGCCAAGAAGAACTAAAGCAATTTCTCCGGCGCAGCAGTTGCACTACTGTGAACGCTATTTTTTCGTTGGCTATTAAGCTTAAAACGGCTACGCGTACAGTTTGCCCTCATTCGCTACAAGAAATTCGCCTGCTACGGACGGGGCGAGGCAACACAAAAGACCCAGCGACCAAGCAAGATTCGCTGTGACTAATAAGGCTAGCGATGTTATCGTGAGTCCTTCAGTGAAGTTTCTGCTTTAGTTTATGAAGGGGTGGACTGTAACGTGGGCAACAAATTTTATATACGACGATATTTATAACTTTTATTGGCGAGCTCTATACTTTAGCGTCATCGAACGTTTGCATAAAAGACCAGGAAAAGCACAATTAAAATGTTAGTCCAACAGGGCCTGGTCTTAAGGGCCGTTGGGATTCATGTTGTGGTAAAAAAAGAAGAGAAAAACAAGCAATAAATTAATAAGAAAAAGAATAAAGAGAAGAAGGAAATGTATATGTTTAGTAATACCCTGACACAAGTACAGAACACAAGTCTAGAAAGTTCTGCAGGAACCAAGCTATATGTGACGCCATCAGTTGAAGTAATCGAATTTAGTGTACTTAATACGGATTTTATACGCTGCACTACCTCCACTGCAGCTATATTAAATGACTCACTACAGCGTTAGCGTATTTTCTAAAGCCTGTATACAAACATATCGTAAAGAAAAAAAAAAAAACGTCCGCTTCCCACCCTGGCTTCGCCAAGTCAAGACCGGACATCTTCGTAAAACTCGTCCATACAGGATATTATGCTTCGACCTTCTTATCATGAAAGCTGCTGCTCGTAAAAATGACCGAACAGTAACCTCCCACGCACGTAATGCGTCTGGCAGTGTGCTGAACCAAGTGGAAGTCATGCCTCCAATTTACCGCAATTGATACGAGTAAGTGCTCTTGCTGTACTCTGATAATGCGTCGTTGCCAGTACACGCAGATATCGAAACTGTAAGAAGCTTATTCCTTTTTCTCTGTACACTCCATTTCCTCGATGACTGGTTATGAAACAGAAAGCGGCGCTTCCGCTTGTTCCGCCGTCAGCTTTGTCCTTATTTGCTCCCGCTTGGCAACCAGCTCGCCTGAAACGAAAGAAGGGACGTCCTCGAAAGCAAACGCGCGCCGGAGCGGAGTCAAGGGTCTTGTTCAGTAATAGGTCGTCCTGTGAGGGAGGACAGAAGACGCTGTACGCATACAAACAAACAAGGAAATGAAGTGCTTGTCTAATAAATGTTAGGGGAGAAACGCATCAAGGTTCGTGGATCCAGGCAGGGGCTGTGTACGCGTTTCGCTGAAGTTTACTCGACTACGTAAGGGAATTACCCGACGCTCTTACACAATGGCGTTTCTTTCGCTACTTGCGATGTCGCCTTTTCTATAGGACTAAGAGAACGGGGAATATTCGACTGAGTATACCAGGAAAGGGAGGACTCCGCAGGAAGGCAGAACGGTTCTGTATTCGGACATTCTTCGCTAATCATTGCAATCATGTTATCATTAGGTTATCGGACGATTAATTCACACGCTGTACCTTCTGCAGATTAACATATTTTTTTTTTTGTTTTGATAACAGTATTGCCCAACAATGCTGCCCACACCGTGGGCATGTCCTCATATCAGAACCTTTTAACATAAAAAGAAAAACAAAGAATGAAAAAGACACAAGAGCCAAACAAGCGACAAAGAGCAAAATTATTTTGCTCGATGCGAGTCCTCTCGTGGAACTCTGCGTACCAAGAAGCACAACCGTCGTTCGTTTAAAGCCCATGCGCGCTGCAGCTGAGATTGGGCGAGGACAGAGAGCCATCCAATTAAGTTATGTGCATGCCGAGGAGAACCGGTGCATCCAGGAGAAAAAGACCGCGCACTATAGCCAACCAAAATCGTACTGCACAGCCTCGCTGGAGGAGGAGAGAACGACAGAAAGAAATGAGAGAAATAGAAGGAGAAAACGAGCTTGGCGCATTCACAGCATCACAATAGGCCTCGCCCTCTTCGATAAGCAAAGGGCAAGTCAGGAAATGAGGGAGAAAGCTTTCAGGGAAATGGCTTTAAATGTACGTGATCTTTGGCAGCATTTTGTTCGGCAACGCTCCCAGATGCTCGTGGCGGGTTAACACCACGGAGCATAAAACAAACGAAGAAACACATAAACAAACAAAAACAAAAAGGATAACACAAGAAGGAGAAGAGTGTGAGAACAAATGACGCTGGCAAGAATTTTCGCGATGGGTGATTTCTAAACAGCCGGTGCTCTGCATTGTTTTCATGAGATCTGGGTTACATCATCCAGCCCAAGACCTATGAAATACAAAATCTCCCCCGTAAATTGAATCGTTCATAATATGGAATTATCCAATGTATGACACTCCGCTGTCTTGTCTGCTGTGACAACTGCGACATTTTCATTGTTTCATTGCAACACTGTCACAAGAAAACGTCCAAACATCGCTCCACCGCAGCACCTATAGTGTCATCTGTTAACTCCACGTCGACGTCACTGCATCCCACGCCATACTGAAAGTTTTTCCGAAGCCATTTACTGCTGACTACTACTACTACTACTACTACAGAGGATGAAAATGAGGTGGGATGTTTCCTTGCAGATGATGCGATACCCTATCCCATTGCACGAGAGTTGAGGTGTGAAGTGAAGATATGTATATAGCTACAAATGTCAGGCAGATGCAGCAAGGAAGACCACACGTATTCACCTACACGCCGTATTACAGTTCTGTTAGGGGCTGTCTTTGCGAGAGGAAGTCCAGGAGGTGTTGAAGAGCACATCGGAGTTGAACATTGGTCGTCCAAGGGCAAAGCAGTTTGTGTAAATTGAACGGGTGAGAGTATAAGATATTATTTCTGGAGGTGCTGCCCGTGCTACCACATATATAGTTACCAAAGCAGATGATGATGTTCGGTGGTCGCAAGCAAGTGGTCCCAAGTTGATGGACGTAGAAAGGGGTGAAAGCAGCTCTCCAGCCGGAGCCTATGAACATATATTTAAACGTACGAGGAAGGCTGTTTGGCACGGAGAAATGACAGTTCAGGATCTGCAGCACATGCCGCATGCTGCGACATGGTGCATGGCTGCATGCTGCAGGGACATGGTGGCGAACTCGGGGCGCCATTGCTGGGCGATCATGGTGGACGTTATCTGGGATAAGAGCGATCGTCCGTCCCGTTTGAAGAGTATGACAGAAATGTGCCCCTGCTGCCTCATTACCCCTGATTCCAATGTGCCCTGGGATTTACTGAAGGGCAAGATGGTGCCATCTTTCGTTCAGCACTTCATACTGCTGAAGGATTTCCGACAGGGATTCAGCGAACCTCGAATGCCTCTGCCTTGTTTACGTTGGAGTACGGCTTTAGAATCAGTGTATAGGACCAAAAAGAGAGGCTCAAAACATGTCGCGTGCTTCAGAAACAAAAGAAGGGCACAATGTTCTGCAGCGATGGATGAAGTGCGGTCAGATGATTTAAATCCTCGCGATGTTTTTTTTCGCCGGCAGAGCAATTAAACGAACAAGAAGGAGATACCCAAAATTGGTAGATACCTGCTTGGCTGGCTACTTCGTTCCTTTGGAGCCGGACATCCCACTAACGGGGACCTATCACCAAGGAGATCTCATTAGTCATTCAAAATTTTGGGCTCTCGGAGCACTGGCTTTTTCCTGCCCGTGTGATCACGTGGCTGCTCCTCCCTTCTGCATAGAGAAAGAGGCGTTGGGCTGCCACAAAGATATTTTGTGTATAATTTCAAAATATATTTTACGAGCTATCGCGTCTTTTCTCTGAAATCGAGCGGCGAAGCGAGCGGTATTCGGACGAAAATTCAGCGAGCTAGCTATAAAAGGCCCACTTTGAGATATTGTGAACGTGGCTGGTTCTTTTTAGAGCACAAGGTTATCCATCACTTGAGAGGCCGCTCAAGTGTCACTTACAGGGCTTAGCTCATCGTCTTCGCTTCGTGCTCTTTCCATGAGTCTCTCTTCTTTTTTTTTTTTTTTTTTTTTTTACTTTGTACACATCGGATCTGTGTACAAGCGTGTCGCGGAAAGCTCAAATCAAAGCAAGTGATGAAGGCACATCTTTCCTGTCGTTGTTGTTGTTGTAAGGTACATCTTTCAGTACTGTGTCTACAGCGTGATATCCTGTGTGACGCTTGAGTAAATAAGACAGTTTCTTCTTCTATTTTTTTTTTTTTTTTGCTGTGACGCCTGTGACCTTGTTTCTGTGTGTGGTGTTTTATTGCAACATTTACTACTTTCTACATTCTACTAGCTGGCACCAGTTTCCACTGTTCCAAAAATATAACGAAAATGACAATACAAATAACAAAGCGTCGAGTAAAAAGCAAGCACTGACTCTCGAGAAGCTCTTCGAGAGGTTACACTAAAATGAGAGCTCAGGAATAACGGTACTTATAATACGGCTTCAATCCTTGCATTCGGCATCCTCAGGCTTGTATAGGGGACCTTGCGACAAGAACTTAGCCTGAATTACATCTGTCCAGCAACAGATATGCAGCAATGAAAGCGTCGCTAAAAAATAAAAATGAAAGAGGTGTGCTAGCTTTTGAGAAATTGTTAAAATATATCGCCGCAGCAGACGACGATAGTTACGTGATCCGAACTCATCTCGCAAGAAATCGCGATAATCGCCAGAAAGTGGACCGACAGTGTTGCTATCTTCGACTGGCGAGGCGAGCATCGAGGAGAAAGTGCTCTCGGGCAGTATCAGTATTCCTTGCTCGATGTGTGATTTCGCGTTCGAAAATAAGGAAACATAAATCCCACACTCGTTGATATGTGCATTTCCAGTTTCGGCTTTCGTTGTCTTCGATGGCCTCTGTCTTAATGCGTGTACCCCTCAAGTGCGTACCGATGTTGGATTGCAGTTTTTTTTTCTTGGCCTGCATAGCTTCGTGTAGGATGTCCGTCATCTGCTATGCATAAAAGTTGTTGTTTGCGCTGCTATCGGCTCACGTCTTCGCTAAGCTGGAAGATATGCAACACGTTTGTTGACAGGCGTTTGAAATACGCTCACTTCATATCTGAAGCGTTTCGCTGTGAACCACTATTATTTTTTTCCCATCTGTTTCGGTTCGAGTTGGGTTCAACAGTGTCATGAAAATTTAGGTTCAGGTTCGGTTCTGGCAGAAATATCGGTTCGGGTGAAGCCGACACCCTGCTTTAAATAAAGTGCAGACCTTTATTATTATTATCACTTTTTTTTCATATAATCGTGATCAGACGTTCACGTACGCAGCTTAACATTAGCGGCCCCTAAATCTCGGCTTGCCGGGAACGCTGACGGAACGCTGACGTAAGACGTTATCGGGGCTGGTAAAGGGGAAATGAAGTTAAACGAAGGTTAACAGTCCGTGAACTTCAAGGTTAATTGCCGTTGGCGAAACTCTGCTTTAGCTTATTGGTCTGAATAAGGACCCAGCGTTTCTATCCGTGGTCAGGCATATATATATATATATATATAAAGACCACAAAATGCCCATTGCCGGCTCGCATGATCCGATTTTCTGGTTCACCCTACACTTAGCAAGATACGACGAGTCACTGACAGTTTGTTGGTGAGCAAGTGGCTAAGTGGCTAAGCAAGGCGGAAGTTCATCCGAAAAGCTTCTCGGCAAGTGAACAGCAGGGAAGAAATTCCATTTCGGAAATCGCCTCGCGAAATGAAAGAAAAGCGAAGCGAAGCTGGACACACTGGTGGCATGGAATGGAACCGGCAGTGGCATTCGCACTTCGCAGTGTGAGTGTCTGCGAAGAAGAGAGAAAAGTAGAAAAAAAAAA